>CAUYQV010094390.1:0-18540 GCA_963574575.1 Galagoides demidoff
AGGTTGCTATGAGCTGTGATGCCATGGCGCTCTACCCAGGGGGATAGCTTGAGGCTCCGTCTCAAAAAAAAAAAATTAAATAAAATAAAGTCATGAATCCTTCTCAGAAAGTTTTCAACTTACTTTACTTTTCTTAGATCCATCAAACCTCAGGTTGCTATAACCTTACAAAATGTACTTCTTAAAAAAGAAAGCTGGCTCAGCGCCTGTGGCTCAAGCGGCTAAGGCACCAGCCACATACACCTAAGGTGGCAGGTTCGAATCCAGCCCAGGCCCACCAAACAACAATGTTGGCTGCAACCAAAAAAAGAGCCAGACATTGTGGCAGGCGCCTGTGGTCCCAGCTACTTGGGAGGCAGAGGCAGGAGACTAGCTTGAGCCCAGGAGTTGGAGGTTGCTGTGAGCTGTGATGCCACTGACACTCTACCCAGGGTGACAGCTTGAGGCTCTGTCTCCAAAAAAAAAAAAAAAAGCTTTTTTTCCTGAGTAGTAGGTCTCAACAATAGTCTTAAAATATTCAGTGAAGTATGCTGAAAACACATGTACTATAATATTAGGGTTCTGTTACACCCTAGAGGACAGGTGGAGTAGATTTAGCATTATTCTTAAGAACCCTGTTTTTAGAATTGTGAATACTGTCTTCAACTTTATGACAGCAGCTGCATCAGCCCCCAACAATAGTCAACCCATCCTTTGAAGCCAAGAGACATCTTCTCTTTAGCCAGATGGCATCTTCTTCCAACAGAAGTCTGTTTCAGTTATAATGAAAATCTATTGTTTAGTATAGCCACCTTCATCAATTATCTTGGCTAGATCTTCTGGAAAACTTGCTGCAGCTTCTAAGTCAGCACTTGGCTGCTGCACCTTACACTTTCTATTTTATGAAGACAGCTTCCCTCTGCAGACTTCAAACTTTTCTTCTGCAGCTTCCTTAACTCTCTCAGCCTTCATAGAATCCCATCTTGGCTTTTAACATACCTTCCCCACTAAGCTTAATCATTTCTAACTTTTATTTTAAGCAAGAGATGGCAAGACTCTTTTATTTGAACACTTACAGTCCACTATAAGGTCCTTAACAGGTCTAATTTCAATATTGTTGCGTCTTAAGGAATAAGGAGGCTTGAAGAGAGGGAGAGACACAGAGGAAAGAGCCAGTCAGTGGAAAGCCAGAACAGATATAGTTGTTTTGTCTGCTTAAAGAAAAGTTTGCCATCTTAAATGAATGTGATTTGTAGCACCCCCAAACAATTACAACATCAAAGATAACTAATCACTGATTGCCACAATAATTACCAAAATGTGACAGAAACACAAAGTGAGCACACGCTGTTTAAAAAAAAAAAAAAAAAAAGGCACTGATAAGACTTACTTGACTTAGTTTGCCACAAACTATCAATCTATAAAAATCACAGTATCTGCAAAGCACAGGAAAGTGAAATACAATAAAACAAAGTATGTCTGTATTCTAAAACAGGCTGGAAACCTACAGTCTTGCAGGACAAATTTGGCCTACATCACGCTTTTTGTATAGCCCACAACATAAAATATTTTGTGAAATATAAAACTATCAGAGATTCAAATTTTAGGGTCTATAAATACCATTTTATTAGAAGTCATGCTCTTTCATTTATTGTGTACTTTTACAAAAGCAGAACTAAGTATCCAAAACAGACTACCTATAGCGTTGTCACTGCTTCATTCTGCTATAACATAAAATCACTGTAGCATGTGTATTTTATTTCCAGTACATATTGATCATGTCAAAACAAAACAAAAAACAAAACAAAACAAAACAAAAAAGGAAGAACTGAACTATGAATGTTATGCTTTTAAAGCACAGTGAAATATAAATTGTTTTATTAAATGAGATGGCAAAAACATTGTTTCTATTATCCAATGAAACTAAAAGAATACAACATGCATGGACACTGCCAGACTAAACGCTCATCACAATATTCTCCACCCATAGGAAAGCAACGGTTAGAAAAATTACAAAATTTAAAATGAAGTATCTCATCATAGCCAAATTTCTCCACAAAAATAAAAATATGAGGCTACAACTAAAGTTAAATTCCCCAGTGGCATAGTTTGCCTATCAAGTGTTGGCTAATTAACACTAATTAAATCCCAACTGCAGCAGCCAAATAAATTTGTCCAAGAAAATAAACTTGCTGGCTCAGTGCCTGTGGCTCAAGCAGCTAAGGCACCAGCCACGTACACCTGAGCTGGCGGGTTCGAATCCAGCCTGGGCCCGCCAAACAACAATGTTGGCTGCAACCAAAAAATAGCCAGGCGTTGTGGCAGGTGCCTGTAGTCCCAGCTACTTGGGAGGCAGAGGCAGGAGACTAGCTTGAGCCCAGGAGTTAAGAGGTTGCTGTGAGCTGTGATGCCACAGCACTCTATCCCGGGGGACAGCTTGAGGCTCTGTCTCAAAAAGAAAAAAAAAAGAAAGAAAGAAAAGAAACTTGTTTCAGTCCATCAGCCTTTTAGAGAGAACAATTTTTTTCTAGAATAGTTTAGGACACCAGGCACAACACCAATATTTTGCATAGTATTCCTTTTGCATAGTATTTTTTTTTTTGCATAGTATTCTTTAGCTCCTGATGAGCTAACAGACATTACTGATTACTCAGTTCTTACTTATTTGAGGTGACTGAAAATTAGCCTGTATAAACAATCTGAATAGAACAACTAAGGCAAAGATTATTTTCTTTTTTCTTTTTGGAGTTTTTGGTCGGGGCTGAGTTTGAACCCACCACCTCCGGCATATGTGGCCAATGCCCTACTCCTTTGAGCCACAGATGCCACCCGGCAAGACTATTTTCAAAGAAGTTAAGCAATAATGGGGTACAACCTGAAGTAGAATATGCTAAATTATGCTACCTCTGATGGTGGCAGAAATGTAGAGAATTAAAAGGATGCATTTAGAGAAATTTACAAAGCATATAAAAATGTCACTGTTTTATTCATCAACAGTGCATTCATATGCACTCTGTGGAAAGTATTTTAATCTATCATGTTACTAAACTAGGAATACCTATGATGAACATTATTCACTCTTGTGAGCTTAATCATAGTCAATTCTACTAATTTTTGTTGAAAACAGCTCAATATCCTGACACACTCAACCACCCAGCAGCTTGGTGGCCCCCCAGAGGTAAAGTTTCACTGCATTACCTTATAAGTTCATGTCTAAGATTAAAAACTTTGTGAAGAAGAACCACCACCTAACCAATATTACCAAATACCAAATGATTTAGAAATTAGTTTTGATAGGAACTTGGTAATGTTCCTCAATGAATTCAACCCAAAATTACAAAGCAAACAGCACTTACGTGTGAAACTCAAACTGTAGTAAAGTGACAAGTAAAGCTGTCTGAATAACAAGCAATGTCAAGCTACTTTACACGGATACTCCCTGTGCTGTCAAAAATCACAAGAAATAAGATTGCTGTTCCCATAAATTTGCAGATTTATTTTTGGGCTCATACTACCTACATACTTTTAAAAGCTGAATACAAGTGCAAAGAAAATTCACACTTCAAAATTCATTTAACCGTGTAATTGAGTATCTCCTACATAACCCTTCATTTGAAATAAGTAATCTGAAAGGTAATGACATGCTAAAAACCAAAAGAATCTAAAAGAATTCTATAAATACCTTCCAAATTGATGTATATGCTATTAAAAATCATACACTTTTAGAATGAGTAGACATTCTGAATAAGTCTCATTACACATTAGTATTAACAGATGAACACTTACAATAGACCTTGATAAACACAGAACACTGGGAACCGCAATGAAGAAGAATGTTATCCCCCTAAGAAATCCACTACCCTCATCATTAGATATGTATGAGGAACACATCTTACCTATGGCACATAATGCAAGGGTACTTGTAGGATTTATTGAGTATAAATGTCTTAACACAATAATTAAGTAAACAAGCTGAGGTTTATAGTAGCCAGTGTGATGCAAACACTCCTAATTCTATATGAAATCAGCACATTGTACCCCATACATGCATTAATGTATACATGATCTATGCGTTTATGATTTATTTAAAAAGTAAAATAAAAATAATTTTTTTAAAAAATGTTATACACTATTATTACTCAGTTTTTAATTTCATCAATAAAAAAGTTTGTGGTAATTTGCTTGCTTTCTTTTTGTAATATTCTCAATTTTGCCTTTTGGGCAGGAAAATCTAAAATATTAATCTGACCTTTTACATAAAAATTTGCCAAATCCTACTCTAAGACTTCCTCACTTTCTAGAGTAAGTGCTTATAGGGTAAAAGAAAAACCAAGAAATTCATCTTTACATGTATGTAGTACATGTATGTATAAAACTTGAAAGAGTAAAAATCATAATAGTGTACAAATATACTGGCAATTTCACAGGCCAGCAGAGTAATTTTATTTGTTGTTTCTTATCTTCCCTTGATGGTAGGTAGTATTAACATGAAATGTCAAAAGTATCAAGTCATAAAATTAAAATATGAGTAAAAAATTACAAAAACTCATTTTTTGCTTATTATACAAAAGTCATGTAGATCACCATGCTATAGGAAAAAAAAAAGCCTACCAGTCAGGAAGTCTGATTAAATCTTTGCCTGCTCTATATCCTTTAAAGCAGGAACAATGCCTTTCTCTTGAAAGATTAATAATCAATAAAGATCAAGAATATAGAAAAGTTTTTTCTTGATTTAAAAATGGTATTTGTTTTGTGAGGGTTTGAGATAGTCTCACTTTGTCGCCCTCAGTAGAGTGCCACTGCATTATAGCTCACAGCAACCTCAAACTCTTGGGCTCAAGTAATTCTCTTGCCTCAGCCTCCCAAGTAGCTAGGACTACAGGCGTCCACCCCAACACTCAGCTATTTTGGAGACAGAGTCTCAGGCTCAGGCTGGTCTCGAACTTGTGAGCTCAGGCAATCCCTCCATCTCGACCTCCCAAAGTGCTGGGATTAAAGGCATGAAAAATGGTATTATTTCAATTTTTATAAAACTTGTATTATTTACAGAAACCTCATAATACTAAAATTGTACTTTACGGAAGAATATATGTACCACTGTGACCATCAATTATTATCCCCATTCTGATTCTTATCTCAGCAGGAAATTTTGAAAAATTCTAGCATCTCCTCTTTCCACTTCCTCTGCCAAGATATATGCATCTTTAAAAATATATCCAGTCTTGGGGGCAAGACATAATTATAAGAGGGACTTTAACAAATGGAGTATATTCGGTATAACCTAATTCTTTGTACCCTCAATGAATCCCAAACAATAAAATATATATATACACATATATATGTACATATCCAGGCTCTCTCATCATAGTAAGTATTCTCATGCCTCCATTTCTTTCTAGTTATATACAAAGTATTAGGACTAAAATCATCATTCTGGCTAATGATCTTGAACCTAATTCATGGGGAAAAAAACTCAGCATGTCATCCCCGAACAGTTGAAAGATGACACCCATTTACTGAGTCTAGTCTTCAGAAAAGTTGATAAAAGTAAATTTCTAACTCATCCCCACACCAGAACCTACAGGAGCTTTATATAAAAAACAGATAATAATTAAACCTCACTACAAAAAGATCCTGGTCCACAAAGTCTGAGGGTAGATCTAGGAATCTTATTTTTAACAAACCTGACAAGTGCTCTGATGCAGCTAGTTTAGCCCTAACCTCAAAGATGTCTGAGAATCCACTCATCTAAAATATAAAATCGGACTAAAGCTAGGAAGCATGTACTCTAGCAATTAACTATACAGGTAACTAACTACATGTTCCTTCTGCATTAGTTTCCCACCTATAAAAAAGAGACTACCACCCACTTTTCTCAACACCATCTCATGAGGATATGAAAACATAAAATTGTTTCTGGAAATCTTCAATAACCTTCTCCACTATAATGCACTCAGTGGTTAACACTGATCACCACATAATTAAAGCTTCCTTCAAAAAAACCACAAAACACCCTTGAAACATGAAAAGATAGTTCATGTACTCACCATCCATGCACACAAAAGCTTAAAGAATAATAACATAAGCAATGCTTTCATTATTCACACAAGTGAGGACAACAGAGAAAAAAGCATGAGTTGTTAATAAGCATACCTCCTAATCCAGGCACCAAATTTGGTGCAGCAGTACTCTGCCCAGTAGCGCCACTGGCAGCACTACCAGCAGTGCCACCCACAGTGCTGGTGGTGCCGCTGGAAGCTGGTGAACTTTGGGAAGCCGGTGGAGCCCATGGATTGGGTAATGGATCTCTATTTTCTGTACGGGAAGGTTGACTACCTTCACCTGAGGATGTATTGCTCACTAAAGAAGCAAATGGATTACCACCAAACTGTAATAAAAGATACAAAAACCATAAAGAATAAGCTTTTGCTTTAAATAACAGATATGGAACTTTTTAAACAAAAATTACATTTACCATATAAAGGCACCCCACCTCACAATAACAAACATATTTGTGCTAAAACAGAAGCTACTCCTTGGCCTGAACCTTGGAGTCAGTGGATCACCTGTTCTTGGGCAGCACTCAGCATTGGTTCCTGAATATCTGTATACATGCGCCTTAAAGCATTATATCCCCCTGGGATGCTTTCTAAGTTGCTCAAGGCTCGGTCCTGGTTTCTCATCATTTCTTGCATCATTGCTGGATTCCTGGCAAGTTCCAATGTCTAAGAAAAAGATTTCCATTAAAAAAAAAAAAAAAGCAGGGCAATGAGTTAGTTATTAGCTACTGCTAAATAAAGTTTATGCGTGGGCCTGCACTAGACCCTAACAGCCCAGACCAAACCAGAACAAAATCATTTATGCTAAGTCCCATGCAATCAAAATGAACTTTGTAACAGGACAGTTTAAAAAAAAAAGAACAAAATTAGGAAAGTAACTTCAAAATGATTAATCCACTTTTGTTCCTGTTTCTGCTTTCTTTAGCCCTTTTCCGACTATAAAGTCAATCACCACTATCCCACAGGAACATTCATTCTATTTTATAAAATGAGGTGGTGTCTGATTCTAGAATCACAAATAAAAACAAATGGAGGCTGGGCACGGTGGCTAATGCCTGTAATCCCTGAGAAGGGAGATAGCTTAAGGCCAGGAGTTTGAGACCAGCCTGAGCAAGACCCTGAATCTACAAAAAAATATATAGAAATATTAGTCAGACATAGTGGTGCATGACTATAGTACCAGCTACCTGGAAGGCTAAAGGCAGGAGGATTGCACTTGAGAGAGCAAGAGTTTGAGGTTGCAGTGAGCTATGATAACATTACTGCACTCAAGTCTGAACCCAGGCAACAGAGTGAAGAACCTGTCTCAATAAATTAATAAATAACCATCTGGAGCTTTAAATTAAAGTTGTACTTTTGTCTTCAATATTTAAGTCAAAAATTATTTTAAATAATTTCTGGTAAACTTCACCTCAAAAAGCAAGCTAACATTAACATTCAAATAACATCACAAAGGAAGTACTTTGTTATAATTGCCAAAAAAAACCTAGACTTTTTGTTTCTTAAACCTTTAAGATAAATTATTTGCAATGATCTTTCAAATGTTAGCAGAAAATTCAGAGTTCAAATAGTCCAAATTAATGCTTTGTTGAGTTTTCCTAAACAAAAATTAGGATTTCTGATTGGCTTAACCAGAAGGGCAATCTCTTTAACCACATAAAATTAAATAAGAAATATATCATATTTCAGCTAAATGAACTGGAAAATTTTTCCACATACTTGTCTCATTATATCAGGATTGTTCAGCATATGACTGATTTCTGGATTTCGCTGTATCAACTGCTGCATCTGTGGATTGGCCATAATTAACTGTCTCATCAGGTCTGGATTTGAGAGCATGCTCTGAACAAAGGGATTTTCCATGATCTGGACCATCATTTCTGGGTTCGACAAAAGCTGTCGTTGCATCTGGCTCTGTAGCTCAGAGAAGTTGGTAGTATTCAAACCCAGGCTACTCAGACCTGCAAGTCCTCCAAGACCACCTAAGAGGATAAGGGGGAGTAAAATACATAAATAAAAGTCAGAAATGTTATCACTTACAAAACTGTGCTAACGTATGAAGGCACAAAAGTATTAACTGACCCAAAAGTCTATTACCAAATACCATTTTAAAACAAAAAGATAATACCCATTACTAATACGTTTAACTCCTACAACTGAAATTAGCCAAAAATCTACACTTTAAGTAATAAAATCAACAAAATGTATTTTCATGTATATATAAAAATATATTTGGTCTTTATTCTTAATTTCTGAGGGAGTGCCTAAAACCCTTGTAATTTCCTAAGTAAAAGGAAAGAAATGTCTTGTTATTAGTAACAGGCCTCCCACTAACATAATATGACTTAAAACAGAAAGACCTAGTAATTAAAGCACTGGCACTTTCAGCCTCACTCACCAACCTCCAGGAAGGTGAGAGGAGGAAGCTGGAGACACAGTTATAAACTCACATGAACAACACAATTCACAACTTTCAGGACAGGAAGTACAGGTATTAGGAGGCACTAAGAGGACCTAGAAACTTTGTACCCAAATTCCATTCTCCACATACATTGCCCAGTTCTCTTTGAAGCATTTGTTTCTGAATTGTGTCCTTTGTAATAAATAAGTAAACATAAATAAAGTGTTTTCTTGAGTTTTGTGAGCCATTCTGGCAACTTACTGAACCTGAGGAGGAAGTCTTGGGAACCCCTGATAGTGGGGAAGAATTTGAGACTGATATTTGAAGCAGAGGCAGTCCTGCAGGTCTGAATTCTTTTACTTGTGGGACTGAATGCTAACTCCAGGTAGGTAGTGTCAAAATTGAACTGAATACTGGACACCCAATTAGTGTTGGGGAATTCACTGGTATTTAGAGAAACACCCCCAAATATGCCAATTAAAAGAAAAAATAAAAAATACAACCCAGGTCAGGCACTGTGGCTCATGCCTGTGATCCTAGCACTCTGGGAGACCACGGTGGATGGGAGGGTGGGGGTGGAATGCCTGAGCTCACAAGTTCCAGACCAGCCTGAGCCAGAGTGAGACCTCCTCTCCAACAATAGCCAAACACTGTGGCAGGAGCCTATAATCCTAGCTACTCCAGCTATGGCAAGAGAATGGCTTGAGCCCAAGATTTTGATGTGAGCTTGACTCCATAGCACTCTACCAAGGGTGATGAAGTGAGATTCTGTCTCTAAAAACAACAACAACAACAAAAATACCCCTAGACTCTACTTTTAGTAATCTCTTTTCACAACCCTCATTTACATTTAGCAAAAGGAATTCACCTATAAACTCTAGGGAGAAGAGCGCTATTACCAATTAATAGGAGAAACCCAGGGAATATTCTGGATATAGATTTCTCTTTGGAGAAATGAAATCATGGATAAATCTGATAGATCCAAGAGAATGATCAAGTGCTTATCAGAAAATGTCTGCTTTGTAAATTACACAACCAATTAAATGCATTCATTCCTCACTGAGTTACTATATATGCCAAGGACTATGCCATATAATGGGAATTAAGGTGACAAGAAAGACCCAGTTACTACCCTCCAGACTCAATTTCTCAATTAGCAAGAAAGAAAGATAAAGTAAAAAATGCCTCCAAGGATGTGAGTAAGTCTCAATATCCCAGTGGAATGACTGAATTTGGAAAATGAATTAAGTTGGCAAGAAGTGAGGAGGATTGGGAGAGAGTTTTACTAATAAGCACAATATCATGCAAAAAAGCACAGATGATAACTGTACTGATGCATTCTTGAAACAAAAAACTTCAAAATGATTAGTATGCAGACAGCAGTGCTCAACAGACATTTCATGTGCAGCCTTTTATTTCTTTTATACTTGGACAGGCGCATGTGAAAGTTATGGCCAAAGGACTGCAAGAAATGATATGTGTCACTTCTGGCCCAAGTATATCAGGTTCAGTTTAAGCCCTTTTAGCTATCTCTTCTTCCATGTTCCAAATGGTATTGGCAGGATTTCATTAGCTTAAGTCTCTTGACAGACATATGGATTGGGGCCTCACAAACCAGTAAAAAACGTATCGCATGCAAAAAAAGCTTTCTAGCAAGAAATTAAGGTGCATTGTGTTAAAGCAGTCATCTATTATCACAGATAGCTGACAGATATAATTGACTGATGGTAAGAAATGAGGATAGTGAGGTGGATAGGGGCTAAAACTTGAAAATCTTTCAAAGGACTTAAAGGATTTTAAGCAGAAAAATTAAAATGTTCTTATTCTAATAGTGATGAGAGAAACAACCAGGGTGAACAATATAGGTGAAAAAAATTGAAGGCCTGCATCAAGGGAATAGCAATGATCAATAACTGCACAAGGTAGGATAGAGAAGAGGTCGTCCTATGAACCAAGAAACTCGACATGGAAAAGGTGGCAAGTTGAGAAGCAAGACAATTAAGTTTCTGCATTTGTTTTCAGAGGCTAAATTGCTTAGGGAACATCAGGTAATATCAAAGAGAGCTGAATACAAGGAATGGAGTTCGGGATTGATGTGTTATTCAGATCTGACAGTCACCAAGACAGAACAATAATTAGAATAATGTTGCTTAAGAAGAACAGAGTAACAGAGAAGAGTAAAGGAAGAACTCTGAGGACTAACGTCAATATAAACAGGAAAAAAACAAACCCACAAATGAGAAAAAAGGAAAAAAAAAAAGAACTGATCAGAAAACTAGCAAGAATAAAACAGCATCATAGAAGTTAAAGCAAGAAAATTTCAAGGAAAAATTTGTATGTTTAACAGAGATTGATTTAATATCTAAAAAATGCCCACTAAATTTGGCAGGATTATCTAGGAAATTTTCAGTGAAGTAACAGGAGCAAAAAATAGAGTACAGTGAACTTAACAAAATAAAAATGTAGATAACAAACAGAAAAATGCATTTCCAGAGACAGCTGAGAAAAGAAGCAAAAGAAAGGGTGATAGTGGGATTCCGTGGCTTTTACAAATGGGATAGACCTTAATGAGCCCAGCTAGCAAAAAGGAAAGCAAAATACAGAGTAAAGGGAGTAACTGATGGAGAAAAGCCATTGCAATAGGAGAAACGGGAATTAGATTAGAAATGGAAGCTGTAAGGCCTCAGACAAAAAATTTAACTATAGTCTCCCTAGGTTTCAATATCTTCTGCCATAAAATGAGGAAACGGGAGAGATTTACCTGGACAATACCTTTCATGGGTCTGAATACTAAATATGTAACTGTTAATCTCTCTAGACTGGTCAGGTTAATAATTTTGACAACTAAAACCCACTGTCCCAACCAAAAGATCTAGCAGTAGATGTAATAAATTAACTGTCAGTCTATCCCAGTCTACACCATGCCTCAAATGCTACCAACAAATACTTGGTATAGTACAACTAAATTTCTGAAATACTCTTAAAGGAATATCCTTGACATGTGAAAACTGGGCATATAAAAAATGTCAACCAAGGTATTAACACCATTCATACAACATAAGAATCAAAAGAGACATTAAGTCATTTCTATCTATATCAACTTCTTTTAGCTTCAGAATACTTTTTTCCTTAACAAAATCTTCCACAGAACCTTATGAGTATATAAAATAGGAAAGGCAGTTTTAGCTGGTACAGGAGATCCTTAATCACTTGGCTGGTTTCCAGGCCCCAGTCCTTCCATATATGCTCAGGACAGTTAGAAAATAAATAACAGGCTCAGCGCCTGTGGCTCAAGCAGCTAAGGTGCCAGCCACATACACCTAAGGTGGCAGGTTCGAATCCAGCAGGGGCCCACCAAACATCAATGATGGCTACAACCAGGGGGGTGGGGTGGGGGGAGGGGTGGTGGGAATAGCCAGGTATTGTGGCAGGTGCCTGTGGTCCCAGCTACTTGGGAGGCGGAGGCAGGAGACTTGCTTGAGCCCAGGAGTTGGTGGTTATTGTAAGCTGTGATGCCACAGCACTCTACCCAGGGAGACAGCTTGAGGCAAGAAAAAGAAAAAGAAAAAGAAAAAGAAAAGGAAAACGAAAACGAAAGCGAAAGCGAAAGCGAAAACGAAAACGAAAACGAAAAAGAAAAAGAAAACGAAAACAAAAAAGAAAAAGAAAAAATACAGTCCAATCCATTTATTTCCAAATGAGAAAATTATTACCAGGAGGCTATCCTATGATGAACAATTACCTAATCTTCCTCAGATTCAATTATATGGTAGTTACATTAGATATACATACACTATCTTTCACTATTAAAGAAATATGTTAATTATTGACCACTTATTAAATGTGAATCTAAGCTAACCCAGAACACACCTGTATCCCCAAGCACTTTCTTAAAACCTAAAATTATAGAACTATAAAACTTTTTTTAAAATTTGTGTTATTAAAGGAATGTAGTATGTTAATTCTGCCATTTTATCAAAAACTCCCAGGGAAGGAGAACTTGGGGTTTTTTTTAATCCCTGTAAAAATAACTGAAGAAACTTACCTAAACCAAAAGGGTTGCCAGTAGTAGAACCAGATGTGGAGTTACTACTAGGAGTTGATGATGTGGTAACACTGCTTCCAGTGGTATTTGTTTGCTGAGCTGAATGATCCTGAGGCCTACAGAAAATAATGAAATCACAGTATAAGCAGTGGGGCTAATTTCTAAAGGAACTTTTGAAATAATTCAACTCAAATTAAGCATTAGGAAGAAAAAACATAAACATACATCATAAAATCTTATAAAATCTAAAATATATTTGTAACTGCCCCACCTCTTTAAATATAACATACATAAATATTTCATTATGTTCTATCATATTGGTTATTTAAGAGAAGGATATACGTCACAATGACAAGTTACACTCACAAAGTTGGGCTATAACAACTTTTTATCTACCCCCTCAAGTCCTTAAGGTTTAGGGGCCATCAGAGACTAGTTTTATGCAGACCCTTGAAATTCTTAAAAATAATAAAGCAAAATAAAAAATGGTACTTCATTAAAAGGCTAAGAAATCAAGCCAAATAATAACTGAGCATTACTTAGTATTATCTTTAAATAGAGAAATACAGTTTATCAGAAAACCTTTTCTTCTGATTACCAGGTTAAGAGTTATGATATCATTCACTGTTTCTTCCATTACTTATTTTTTTCATTTTAACTCTTTGAAATTAAATCTATCCTACAACCGCTGACAGCCATACATCAACTGTAATGCCTGCACACATGTGCTCTTAGCACATGACTAAGTATATTATTGTACCATACAAGTTGAGTTTAATTACCACATTAAAGTATCTTCAGAAAAGAGACACCATTAACTGGCACTGAAAGAAGTTACCACGTGTACAAAAAAAGCACAGGAGCAAGAGAGATAAATGTTACAAACAGTAAAATAAATATATGCTTTTGAGGAACACTAGCATAAAAGCTTACATTCTAGAATCAATGTCAATGGCTTACAAGAAAATCCTTGAGAAAATATCCTACTACTTTTTTAAAGAAATGCAACATCATCAACACTCTGGACGTAATAGAGTTTAGTACTGTACGGAAAAATATAAACACTGACAGCTAAGTCAAAAGGTGATTCAAAAAATTCAGACTCAATTGAAATAAATTTTAGGAAGGAATAAAACAAATATATTTGTTTCATTTATATTTCTTTGTAGGTATCCAAAACTGACATGGCAAAATTCTATATCCAAATAAGTTTAAAGGAGTTCTTTCCCTAAGTAGAAAATAAAAATTGTAAGTGACAAGAAAAAAAGTTCAATTAGCAGTGTTCTTCCTTAGTGATACACAAAATAAAAGTTTCTCTTAAAAACTGATAGTGCCCTGGATTAAAGATTTAAAACTTAAGACACAAACTATAAAAATACTAGAAGAAAGTATAGGGAAAACACTTGAAGAAATCAGCCTAGGCAAAAATTTTATGAGGGACCCCCCCCCCACCCCGCCAAGTGAAGCAACATCAAAAATATACTACTGGGACCTCATCAAACTAAAAAACTTCTGCACAGCCAAGAACACAGTAAGTAAAGCAAGCAGACAGCCCTCAGAATGGAAGAAGATATTTGCCTGATATGTCTCCGACAAAGGTTTAATAACCAGAATCCACAGAGAACTCAAACATATAAGCAAGAAGAGAACGAGTGATCCCCTCTCAGGGCGGGCAAGGGACTTGAAGAGAAACTTCTCTGAAGAAGACAAGCGCGTGGCCTACAGATATATGAAAAAATGCTCATCATCCTTAACCATCAGAAAAATGCAAATTAAAACTACTTTGAGATATCATCTAACACCAGTAAGATTAGCCCATATCACAAAATCCCAAAGTCACAGATTCTGGCATGATTGTGAAGAAAAGGGAACACTTCTACACTGTTGGTGGGATTGCAAATACGTTCCTTTTGGAAAGACATCTTGAGAACACTTAGATAACTAAAAATAGACCTGCCATTTGATCCTATAATTCTTTTACTAGGTATATACCCAGAAGATGAAAAAGCACACTACAACAAAGATATCTGTACCAGAATGTTTATTGCAGCCCAATTCATAATTGCCAGGTCATGGAAGAAGCCCAAGTGCCCATCGACCCACAAATGGATCAATAAACTGTGGTATATGTACACCATGGAATACTATGCAGCCCTTAAGGATAGAGACTTTTCCTCCTTCATGTTTACATGAATGGAGCTGGAAATTATTCTTCTTAGCAAAGGATCTCAAGAATGGAAGAAAAAGTATCCAATGTCCTCAGCCCTACTAAGAAACTAATTTATAGCTTTCATAGGAAAGCTATAACCCAATTATAGCCCAAGAATAGGGGAGAAGGGAAGAGGGAGGGGACGGGAGGGAGGAGGATGGGTAGAGGGAGACTGATTGGTGCTATCACGTCTATGGTTCATCTTTTAAGGGTACATGTGAATCTTTCTAAATGAAGAATAAAAATGTCTTTTTTTTTTTTGGCCAGGGCTGGGTTTGAACCCACCACCTCCAGCATATGGGGCTGGCACCCTACTCCTTTAAGCCACAGGGACCGCTCAGAATATAAATGTCTTAATACAACAACTAAGAAAATGACATGAAGGCGATGTTAACCTGTTTGATGAAAATATTTCAAATTGTATATAAAAATAGCACACTGGGCTTGGTGTAGCTTAAGTGGCTAAGGTGCCAGCCACATACACCAGAGCTGGCGGGTTCAAATCCAGCCCAGGCCTGCCAAACAACAATGACAACTACAACCAAAAAATAGTCAGGCACTGTAGCAGGTGCCTGTAATCCCAGGTACTTGGGAGGTTGAGGCAAGAGAATCGCTTAAGCCCAGGAGTTGGAGGTTGCTGTGAGCTGTGATGCTATATCATTATACCCAGGGCAACAGCTTGAGGCTTTGTCTAAAAAGAAAAAAAAAAAAAGGCAGCACACTGTACCCCATGACAGTATCAATGTACACAGCTATGAATAAAAAAAAAAAAAACTGATAGTACCTTAGATCCAAAGTAATATGGTTATTTATTTTTGGTTTGCTTAAGAGATAAGTAACCTGAGATCTTTGCCTAAAACTTCCCGTAAAACAAAAATAGCTAAAAACATTAATTTGCTTATTCTTTTTTTTTTTTTTTTTTAAAGAGACAAGAGTCTCACTTTGTTGCCCCTTGGTAGAGTGCCGTGGCATCACAGCTCACAACAACCTCCAACTCCTGGGCTCAGGCGATTCTCTTGCCTCAGCCTCCTGACTAGCTGGAACTACAGGCACCCTCCACCAAGCCCGGCTATTTTTCCTACTGCAATTCGGCCGGGGCCGGGTTTGAATCCACCACCCTCAGTATATGGGGCCAGTGCCCTACTTAATTTTTGGCTCATTCTAATTCAAATAATTTAGACATATTAAATTTTCTGAAATATTAAATGCTCAAACACTAACATGAAATCACATTTTTAAAAAAAGATTACTACTAAAAACAAAAAAGAAAGGAATTTTAATGCATTTACATATTAATGATGGGGGAACAGGAAAGCCATTTAAAGCCAACACTAGTTATTTTTCCAAGACAAATATATCTGCTTCACAAACAATTCTTTAAAAATTTTCAAAAATCAAATATAAGTATTTATTCACAGTTTAAAGCTCTATGTCTTCTAAAACCATACCTGTTTTGTGTTTTGATGACAAGGTGAACTGTCAGTCCATCATGAATTCCATGCTGACTCAAAGTATCTTGATCTTTCAAAATTTTCCCAGCAAATATCAACACAAGTTGGTCAGTATGTGATTTGAAACGTTTCGAGATTTCTTCCTTGAACTAAATAATAAAAAAAAAGAAAGAAGTACTTTCATAGCATCATAGTCTTAGTTTCCAGAAGTACATCAAAGAGGCCCCAACTACAGATAATACAATTCAAACAAATAAAAATTCATCTTTTTTGTGTTATTTTGATCTTAGTGAGAAATGATTACCACTTCATCTCTAACACAAAGGTCTTATTATAGATGCACATATCCTATCTTCAATCCTCTGGCAGAGGCCTAACAAGTCATTGCCTTGAAATATCCTTATTCTTTTATGTCAAATGAGACCAAATTTAGTTCAAGCCACAATCAGGTCTTACCAAATTTACAATAGTCTTATTCCTCTGTCTTCTTCAACACTGACTGTCCTTTCTTTCTAGTTGAATACAGTATGCATAGCCAACCTCATATTCTTGGCCTACAAGGTGAATAATTCTAACCCAAATATCTAAAATCCTAAGTTTCTGCATGCCCATGACACTCAAAAGAAAAACTCATTGGAGCGTTTTGGATTTTCAGATGTTTTTCTCTTTAGTAGCTACACATGGTTCTGTGAGGATTAAATAAGAATGTATATAAAATGCAAACATCAGACACAGACAGATGGGAGAATAGATGGTAGTCCATATATGGTAAGGACTACTTTGCCAGCTCTCTTAGTCCTCATTAACTTTGTGAGGAAGATGGTTTGTAATCCTCTTTCACAAACAGAAAAAGAGTTGAAGATGTTCTCCCTCTCCACACAATGGCATAGCTAATGACCTGCTGAGTTAAGATTCAAACCAGATCTGACTTCAAAGACAAAACTATTCAGATTACCTAAAGGGAATCTATTTTTCCTAGGGCCACATGTGGCCTTTGAACTAAATTTAAATTTTACAGAACAAATCATTTCACTTTTATTAATATACTTTTGATTGTCTTTTATTTATATATATATATATATATATATATATATATTTTTTTTTTTTTTTTGGTAGAGACAGAATCTCACTTTGTTGCCCTTGGTAGAGTGCCATGGCATCACAGAGCTCACAGCAACCTCCAACTCCTGGGCCTAAGCAGTTCTCTTGCCTCAGCCTCCCAAGTAGGTGGGACTACAGGGGGTCACCACAACGCCTGGCTATTTTTTGGTTGCAGTTCAGCTGGGGCCGGGTTTGAACCCTCCACCCTCAGTTTATGGGGTCGATGCTCTACTCACTGACCCACAGGTACCGCCCTTTTGTATTTTTAAAATGAATGTATTTAAAATACCAAAGAATTAAGTTAAATGAAATAATCATCCCAAATTGACTACCACAATTAAAATCAGTAAGCCACAAGAGCTAAATTGACAGGTGCTACACTCATGATTTAGTCCTAACTTCTCCCAACTTCATGAAATACTTCAAACAGAAAATAGAAATTATTCAATCACTTTGGATGAATCAACTGATACTAGGGATTACTGACTTGGCACAGTTTTTATACCTCATTAGGGCCATAACAAGACATTTTCTTTGCTACAATTACTCGCTTTGGACACTCTTGTGAACAGAACACAGGCAATAGCTACCTTTAATACTTTCAAGATAAATAACATGAAGTTGGACTGAATTTGGTGAATTTAGGCTGTACACCTTCCATAAGAGGAAAACATCTATTGCACAGATAAAAAAAGAATTAAGAGATCCAGGTACTCTATAATTTCTTTTCACTGTATCCTGCATCAGCAAAATCTCTGTACTACATCTCTTGCTTTACATGACACTTGGCAATAAGTTCTAAGTATTGTTAACTATGTTTGTGCAAATTCAATATGCCATAGCCAGTTTCATAACGTGCTAAAGCTGAATGAAGAAGTATTCAGTGTGGATTTGCCATATCATTCCAAAGTACACCAGCTATCACATGGGCAGTATTAAGTCTTGGCCAAAATCTCACCTCTTCAAGAATAGATAGTTAAATTTTATAAAGAACAGGATCAGCAATGTGAATTAATGAAAGAAGTTTTATCTGGGAATGCAGCATTTCTGTGTGGTATCATGCCAAATCAAAATAACCTGAATATTTCTTTGAAAGGTAAAACTAAGTCTATATCTATATATGATATGTGGCCAAAAATCCAACCATTTTTTTAAAAGCTATTTTTTTTTTTTTTGAGACGGAGCCTCAAGCTATCCCCCTGGGTAGAGTGCCATGGCATCACAGCTCATAGCAACCTCCAACTCCTGGGCTCAAGCGAGTCTCCTGCCTCCGCCTCCCAAGTAGCTGGGACCAC
>CAUYQV010094394.1:0-23381 GCA_963574575.1 Galagoides demidoff
TATGTGGATTCCAAAGTTTAAATACATACTTTTATACTTACAACTATTATTGTTTAATTACCTCCAACAATGTAGCAAGAAGTTTCTGTTAATTAATTGACGAAATCATGATTTTTATATTTTTTCAAAAGCATTTCTGCCCCTCAATAATGTTTCGACCCAGCTGTTTCTAACAGCTCTCTCACTTCTTGTATGAAAGAAGAAGGTTTTTTGCACTATGCAGTAAGACCCAGTGATCTGTAGCTCGGGAAATTGAGCAACGTATTTCTACCAGAAGTTTTCAGAGGGTAGGACCATGCAGCAGGGCTAATCCTAGGAATTTATCCAAGCAGCTCAGGGTGTGAAAGCTGACACACCGCTCGGAAAACTGCCCTCCCAGCCAGAGTGTAGAGCATCCCAGAGTTCAAAGGAAGGCTCCACTGGCCGAGCTTCCAGGAGTACCGAGGACATCTGGACAATTTTTAAAACATCCCCAAGCCCTACTCAAGCAATTAATAATACTGCCTTGATTGAACACACCCATGCTTTATAATTATAAATTCCAAAATTAGGAAGCAACTTTAATCAAAGTCTACTTTTTTTCCCTTTGTACCTAAAGTTCACATTTCTTTCTTTCTTTTTTTTTTTTTTTTTTTTTGAGACAGAGTCTCACTCTGTCACCCTGGGTAGAGTGCCCTGGCATCATCATAGCTCACAGAAACCACACACTTGTGGGCTCAAGCAATCCTCTTGCCTCAGTTTTCCTGTTTTTAGTAGAGATAGGGTCTTGCTCTTGCTCAGGCTGGTCTCAAACTCCTAAACTCAAGTAATTCCCCTGCCTTGGCCTCTCCCAGTGCTAAGATTATAGGCGTAAGATACAGCGCTCAACCTAAAGCTTTCATTTCAAATGTATACTTTTAATACATTTATATTTCTTCTTTTTAAAAAACTTATTATGATTTTATCAATGGTGAATCTTAAACACAGAGTGGTATTTTAGAATTAAAAATGTATTAATGAATTCATAATTAATGAAACATTAAGGCCAAACATAAGAAGAGTAAAACCTTCCCTTTTTTTAGCCTTTACTATTAGTCCATTAGAAACAATATCTTTCTTGATATCATAAAATCTTATCAAATAAGGAAAAACAGAAAAAGAAAAAAAAGCATTTATCATGATACAGTAATATTAGCTATTAGACACTAGACTAGATCTATGTTTAAAAGCATGTGGAATGCTTCTCTAGACTAAATTTAGTATCTTTGTAAGGAAGAGAATTTACTTGTTATTTATAAGAACACTCTGTGTATTTGTGTGTGTGTGTGGTTTCCAAGTAATTCAAAGCATATTAGAGACTTAGGACCATATCTTCAATATAACAATTACTATTTTCATGAAAGATAAAAGATTACACGTGGTGAAGCATGGTGAGAGCAAAAGGAATTTTTTATCACTGAAAAGTTGTAATTTGACCTGCTTTGACACATTAAGGGGAGGACTCCAACCTAAACTTTTTAAACTCATGAATCAATCAGCTGGTTCTCACTAGGTCTGTAATTGAGTATTTTGGCAAGAGAAGGAGACTTACAGATTCTCTAGAGCATCTGGATTAATTTACAAGACAAGAAAAATGAGGTCCAAAGAAGAGAGGCATTTGGTTTGCCTGAAGTTGCCTAGTTAATTAGTGACAGAACCACAGGCGAATCCAATACTCTTGTTCTCCAAGGTGGTGCTCTTTTCAGTAGAAAAGGGAAGACCTCCCTCCCACAGGATGAAGAGAATACTGTGGTTCTGGGTAGTTTCTCCAGAACCTACAAATTGAGCCCAGGTCTTAGAGGTGTTTTGTGAAATCAGAGTTCTATTCTACCTCCATATTTCAAGTCATCCTCTGCATTCCCCTGGCCACTGTGCAGATATACAATGTCTATTTGGTCTTTGTAGCAGATCTGAGAATAGTGGCATTAAAAAGAACAGTATTTTAAGCAGTCGAGGAAGTCTTCATAAGTTATAATCATATATCATTTTAAGAATTGTTAAGAGCCCTATTCAATAATTTCATTTTGTTCTCGAAATTGAGAAAGGAAGAAGATAACATCTGGGAAAGTAAAATGGCCTATCCCATGCCAGTCAGGGCAGGCAGAGGAGTGAAAGACAAATGTTATAACTTCTGTCTGCTGCTTTTTCATGTCACTGCATAGCTTCATCATGAACGATGTCCAGGAAATGGAAAGATGCAAAGATTACAAAGACAGAGACAGCCTCCCTGTGAGAGACTTCTCAAGACACCCCTGATAGTGGGGCTGGTGCTGTCTCATCTCTCTCCTCACCCCTCTAAGCCACACCATGACAGTGGGGCTGGCACTGTCTCAGTCTCTCTCCTCGCCTCTCTTGGTAATTGATGTCATCCCTCACGAGCCTGCCTTTCCTGCCCTATCAAAATGGAGATGCTCCTCCACTTAGGATGGGGTTATGTCCCATAAATCCATGGGAAGCTAAAAATATTGTTAGGTCAAAATTGCATTACACACACTAAACCTACTGAACACCATAGCTTAGCCCCGCCAAATGTAACCACGCTCAGAACACTCACATTTTCCTATAGCTGGGCAACATCATCTGACTCAAAGTTCATTTTATAAGAAAGTGCTAAATATCTCATGTAAAAGTATTTTCTTTACTAAACCTCACAGACCTGGGAAAAGATCAAAATTCAGAATTGTATTTAAAATACAATTTCTATTAAAAGCATATTGTTTGGCTCAGCGCCTGTGGCTCAATCGGCTAAGGCGCCAGCCACGTACACCTAAGGTGGTGGATTCGAATCTCCAGCCTGGGCCCACCAAACAACAATGATGGCTGCAACCAAAAAATGGCCGGACGTTGTGGTGGGCGCCTGTAGTCCCAGCTACTTGGGAGGCGGAGGCAGGAGACTCACCTGAGCCCAGGAGTTGGAGGTTGCTATGAGCTGTGATGCCATGGCACTCTACCCAGAGGGATAGCTTGAGGCTCCGTCTCCAAAAAAAAAAAAGCATATTGTTTTGTGCCATCATAAACTTAAAAATCATATATCAGGGACCATCTTATTTGTTCTTCATAGCAATGTCATTTGTTAGGCCTTAGTATCATCAATTTAGAGACATGAGGAGACCTTAGAATTGGGTTACTTCTCCACAGCTATGCAGTTTAAAAGTGACAAGCAAGGATTCACGCTCACAACTGCCAGGATTCAAGTTTCTGTCTTTCAACACTGCTAATTCATTACTGCATCTAGAAAATAGTATGTGTAAAATAAACATGGTCTTCATAAAAATAAAGAAGAAAGGAAAGGGAATTAGAAGGGAGAAAGGAAAAGAGAGAGGGAGGATCCATAGAGAAAAAGTTAAAACAGTAGAAAATGCATGTAAGCAAGATCTACCTAATCATCACATACCAGATGGAGCAAGGATTAAGTAAAATGAACATCTCGATAACACATGAATATGATTTATATATGGACGTGTATGACATATTGTATTTACACTAAAGTATTTAATTAAAATAATAAAATTATATAGATTGCAAGGAACAAAGAAGAAGTTCTCTTTTAACTGTTATAATCCAACTTCTTACAAAACAGAATACAAAGGAAAAAGACAAAATTATTTCAACATTCCAGAAAGCATATTATAGCTTTAGTGGACACATTAAAAGGTAAATAGTTTAAAATCGGAAATATCCTCATAAGTATTATTGTTTTAATCTTTTAATGTAAAAGTTAATTGCTACATGCCAGCGAATTTTAAAAAGAGAAAGAAAAAAGTTGAAACATTTAAATGTTGTAGTTGGGTATGGTAGTGCACACCTATCATCCTATCCTAGCACTCTGGGAGGCTGAAGCAGGCTGATTGCTTGATCTCAGGAGTTCAAGACCAGACCAAGTAAGAGTGAGATCCAGTCTCTACTAAAAATAGAAAAATTACCCAATAGTTATGGGGAGTAGTCTCAGCTACTTGAGAGACTGAGGCAGAAGGATGGTTTGAGACCAATAGTTTGATGCTGGTGTGAGCGAGACTGATACCGTAGACTTCTACTCTGGGAAACACAATTAGTCTCTGTCTCAAGTCAATAAATAAATAAATGTTGTATGGATGTATGAGAAGGGAACAGATGCTCACCCGTGTCATGCCCTGTGACTAGGGGCTAAGCATGCCTCCTTTCCAATGTGGGAAACAAAAGAGGAGGAGTCCAGGCACCACTTGGGAAGCCTGGGATGATTTCCTCAGTGCAAACTAGATGGGTGTAGATAATGTTGGCCATTCAACAGTTCTGGTCCCTTCACACAGGGCCTGGGACACTGGAACAAACACCTGCTTGCATCAGCAGTCTTCACACTGGTGGAACAGCCCCCAAGATGGGCAGTTCTGCCCCTGAAATCCTCTCACTGTGCCCAAGTAAGAGGCTCTGCCCCTGTAGCTCAAGGGCTCACACCAAGCCTGAAACTCTACTCCTGAAACTCCAGTGTTGTGCCAGGATTCCAAGACCCCACTACTGACTGAGTCCTCACCTCTACTGCAAATCCAGGAAAACCTCCCAATGTCCACCATTTCACTCAGGACCCACAATCCCTGAGCAGCAATCACTCTTGGCCTTGGTATGAGAAAGTTTCCAGCAAAGGACAACAGGTTACCCATAATCTTATTAACCCAGAGCTAACAGAAGAGGATACAGATGAGAAAAAGCCAACAAACAAACCCTGACAACATGAAAAACCAAAATAGTTCAATACTCCCAAGAGAGCACAATGGCATTACAGTAGTAGACTCTACCAACAAGGAAAATGCTGAAATGACAGAAATGGAATTCAAAATATGGATGGCAAGCAAAATAAGTGGAATTGAAAAGAAAGTTAAAAACCAACAAAAAGAAGCCAAAAAATATTCAAGAAATTAATGAAAAATACAAAAAAAGCCATTAGAGAGCTAGACTAACATAAGAAAGGATATAAAAAACTGAACAAATTGAAGAGTTATCTAGAGAATCTCAAAACACAGCAGAAAGCTTTAATAACAGGCTAAACCAAGAAGAGAAAATCACAAAGCTTGAAGACAAGTCTTTTTAGATAACCCAGTCATTCAAAGAGGCAGGCAAGACTGTTAAAAAAAAAATAAAAAAACTTATTTGAGGAAAACTTCCATCATATTGCCAGAAATTCAGACATAGAGACATAAGATGAACATTGAACTCTGAGCAGATTCATAGTGGATAGGTTGCCTTCAGCAAGATGAAAACATTAAATTACCTACAAAGGAAAACCCATTAGGTTAACTGCAGACTTCTCAGTAGAAATCTTATAAGCCAGAAGGGATTGGGGCCCCATCTTCAATCAACATTACCAGAACAACCAACAGTCTAGAATTTTGTATCCTGCAAAACTAAATTTAACAATTAATGGAGTAAGTCTCTGACCATACCTGCCCTGCATAAAACAATCAGAACAGAACAGCACAACACACAAATCAGCACAAAAGATACCTGCCAGTGTAAATTAACCACAAAACAAAACAAAGAAGCAAACAAAAAACACCAACTCACAACTCTTATAAAAGGGAATAGAACAAGAAGGAAAACAAAACAATAAGGGATTACCCAGCAGGATGAACTAACGTCCTACATATCAATGGTATTAATTAATGTTAATGGACTGAATGCTCCACTCAAAAGACAGAGGTTGGCTAAGTGGAGGAGAAACACTACCCAAATATCTATGGTCTACAGGAAACACATCTAAACCACAAGGATGCATGCAGACTCAATGTGAAAGGATGGGGGAAAAAATATTCCAACATGAGTAGAAATCAAAAGAGAGCAGGTGTAGCTACTCTCATATCAGGTAAAATTAACTTTAAGCTAAAAAAGGTAAAGAAGACAAAGAGGTTCCTTATAGAATGCTAAAGGGAGTAATTCAACAAGAAGACATAATAATCCTAAATACATTAATAGATGCGTCCAAGACAGTAGCTCCCAGACACATAAAGCAAATACTAGAGCTAACTAAAGAAATAAATAGTGTCATTGTAATTGCCAGGGACTTCAAGCCCTCACTGTCAGAGCTTGATAAATCATTAAAGCAGAAATAAATAAGGAAACAATAGACTTAAACTAAACTGTAAATCAAATGAACCTGACAGATATTTACAGAACATTTCACCCCCAAATTACAGAATATACATTCTTCTCGGAATCATATGAGCAGTTCTCTAATATTCGTCATATCTTAGACCAAAAAACAAGTCTCAACATATTAAAAAAAACTGAAGTCGTACAATGTACCTTCTCAAACCACAGTGGAAGGAAACTAGAAGTCAATCACAAAAGAAACCCTCAAACCTAAAAAAATCATGGAAATTAAACAACCTGCTGCCGAACAATTACTGAGTCAAGTGTGAAATTAAAATTTATCGAAAAATTCTTTAAAGTGAATGACAAAGAAGACACAGCTATCAAAATCTATGAGACACAGCAAAAGCATTACTCAGGGGAAAGTTCATATCATTAAATGTCTACATCAAAAAGACAGAAAGATCACAAATTAACAACCTAATGTCATACCTACAAAACTCTAGGAATTCTACCAAGAGTCAACTGAAATTGATACATAAATTCATCAAAGTCTCAGTATACAAAAATTGATGTTCATAAATCAGTAATATTTCTGTGTAGAAATAACAGTAAATCTGAGAGTCAAAGGCTCAATCCCATTCACAATAGCTACAAAGAGATCTCTACAAAGAGAATTATGAAACTCTGAGGAAAAAATTTACAGAGGATATAAACAAATGGAAAAACATATGCTCATAGATAGGCAGAGTCAACATCATTAAAGTGTCCATATAGCCCAAATGATTTACAAATTGAATTCAATCACCATCAAATTACCAAACTCACATGTCACAGCTCCAGAAAAAAATAATTCTACAATTTGTTTGGAAACAGAAAAGAGCCCAAACAGCCAAACTAATCTTAAGCAAAAAGAACAAATCTGAAGGGATTACATTACTGGACTGCAAACTATACTACAAAGCTGTAGTTAGCAAAACAGCATTGTATTGGTACAAAAATAGAATCATAGACCAAAGGGACAAAACAGAGAACCCAGATATAAAACTGTCTATCTAAAGCCAACTGGTCTTTGACAAACCAGACAACAACATACACTGAGGAAAAGAAGCCCTGTTCAATAAATGTTACTAAGAAAATTGGATAGCCACATGCAAAAGAATGAAACAAGACTCTAATCTCTCACCACTCACAAAAATTAATCCAAGATGGATAAAAGACTTGGCTCTAAGGCATTAAAACCATTAGAATTTTAGAGGAAAATGCAAAAAAAAACTCTCCTAGATATCAGCCTATGCAAAGAATTTATGACTAAAACTCCAATGGCAACAACATAAATTAATAAATGGGATTTGATTACATTAAAAGCTTTCACACAGCTAAGGAAATTATCAACGGACAACCTAAAGAATGGCAAAAAATATCTGCCACACATCTGATAAAGGACTAATGATCAGAGTTTACAAGTAACTCAAGCACATCTGCAAGAAAACAACAAGCCCATTAAAAAGTAGGTAAAAGACAGAAGCTTCTCACAAGAAGGTAGACAAATGGACAATAAACATGAAAAAAATTCTCATTGTCACTAATGATCAGGGAAATGCAAATTAAAACTACACCTTACCCCAGTCAGAATGGCTATACTAAAAAGTCTAAAAACAATAGGTGGTGGCATGAATACAGAGAGAAAGGAAAGCTTATATACTGTTGGTGGGACTGCAGATTAGTATAGCCTCTCTGGAAAACATTATGGAGATATCTCAAAGAACTAAAATTAGACCTACAATTTGATCACCAAAGGGAAAGAAGGTGTTTCATCAAAAAGACACCAGCAATTCACAACTGCAAAGATGTGGAATCAACCCAAGTGCTCATCCAGTTCATGAGTGGTTTAATAAAATGTAATGTATGTATACCATGGTATACTTTTCAGCTGCAAAAGAGATGAATTAATACCTTTTGCAACAATCTGGATGGAACTGGAAACAATTCTTCTAAGTGAAGTATTTTAAGAATAGAAAAACAAACACCATGTGGACAATAAAATTGTAACTAACCAATGGGCACACATGTACACAGGGGAAAGTAAAACTCAGTGGAAATCAGCCAGGGGCAGGGGGAAAACGGAGGAGAACAAAACCTACCTAACGGATACTCTGAACACTATTTGGACAATGAGCATGCTTACAGGCAGGACTCTGGTAACCAAAAGTGATCCATGAGACCAAAAATATGCATACCCCTTAATATTTTGACATAAAAATAAATAAATAAAAGTTGTAAAGATGTAACAAAATGCAACATATATGCACACATGTACCTTGTTAGTAGGTATACATCATTTCCACTGATAATTTGCTACCTCATCTCTGAGTCTTTCCATCTCAGCACAATGCTACACAATATTTTCTACAGAAAAACAAATGACATTAGATTCCACTCAGGAGTTGAAACTAACAGACAAACTCTATCGGGCATCAGGGCTGATCAATGATGCCTAGTTATCAGTAGGCTACAGCCAACAAGACCCAAGGTTACCTAACACAGGAAGGCCAGAGAAGACAGAGGAAAAGTTGATGTCGTGGATGGTACTAACAGGCAGATGGAACGCTAATGGAGTTCACGTGATGAGACAGGACCTAAGGCCAGTCACTGGAAGGCTTGGGGAACATGGGTCCAACACCACACGGAAGAGTCCTATCTGTGCTTTTCCACAGGCCCTAGTGCAGAGTACCTGACAATGCAAAAGAACTGCATTTACCTACATCTCAATGAACTGCATCTACCTATATCTCAATGCACTGCATTTACCCACATCTCAATGAACTGCATTTACCCACATCGCCTTTCTCAATGAACATTCTATGGAGCCCATGATGGCACATTCTGTTCTCCAGCTAGTGAGACAATGGGTGGTGGCGCGCCACCTCAGACATCTGTGGTCAACTTCGAGTATACTAGTACAAATTTGCATCCAAACTAAATTCTTAGAAAATTTAATCATTTATTTGTTGAGAGAAAACACCGGGCTTTCTAGAATTCTAAACTGAGTGTGTATACTACCTGCATTTTCAGAGTAAATATATTTCAAAGAAACTCTTCAAAGGATTACAGTTATCATAGACTCCATAGGATAGATGTTGAGAAATATGATGTGGGAGACTGTCCAGTTATAATAAATTTCCATTTGAAATCACTAGTAACTTATTGCAACAATGGCTTTCATATCTTTCTAAGTTGGAAGTTTATTTAACTCAAAAGGGAAATAACAATAATATGTCTTTTCCAATAAATTCAGGAAGTTTCTGTTACTGCCCCAAATAAAAATATTTCACTTTAGCCTAATTTTCCTTTTCAATAAACAGCATAACAACCAAGAGCCAACAAAAATCATTATTTTCTTGATGGCTTCAATCCTCCTATTTTACAGAGGAAAAAAGATGAAAGGCAGAACTATATCTCAGCATTCCCAAATCAGTTTGCTTATGGATTTTGCATATTCAGGGGACTAATCAGGGGCTGTTTTCCTGGTTTGAATAACCCAGCCAAGGTAGAAGAAGATCTAACTTCTATGTTAGAATCTACATCTACTTATGCTAGAATGAAAACCCATCTGAGAATCAATGAAGCACATGGAAAGGGTCTAATTAAATCCCTATGCCATTTCCTTTAAAACTGTCAAATTGAAATTGTAATTGTGTATTCATTCACCCCCAATGGTGTAGAGGTAATTTTAGAAATGGGAATATTTAAGCAATAAGACCCAACAGGGTGTTTTGCTAGGATACCAACAAGACTGAATAGTTCTTAGGTAAGCAGCCAGTAGTCTGAAACAAAATCTTTCCAAAATAATGGGTGCATCATGAGACACTTCTACAGAAACACCACTGCACTAATGAAAAAGACTTAATTATGCACTGAGAATGAGAATCTGTAATGGATGTACTTATTAAATTATATCACAAAATGTACTACTCAATGAAAGTAATATAAAGCTTTTGCATATCACATCAAAGTGATGGTATGTACAATAAATTAATAATCAGACTTTTCAGATTTCTGGCTTTTGAAGTCACCAAAAATTCTAAACACTTATTCTGTCTGCAACACTGTGTCATATTCTGCTTAATTGTGCTGTTTCCATAAATGATTCCCCATTGAAATCTAATTGTGATTCCCTAAGTGTGAGAGGAATGGTATGTGCTACACAACTTGATATTGGGGTAATCGTCTGGTTTATTTTAGAAGACAGTAATACATTTGAACATAACTTTGTCTGAAACATGGATTGAAATATCTATACATCCTTTAAATAAACTAAGCATATATATAGCTTAGACACACAATTACCCATAATGCTTTTTACACTATGTTTAAATAACAAACAGCAAGAACAGGCAACTGAATGACAACACGAATTCACTGGCTTCATGGGTCACATCCTGAGTTAAGAAGAAACCATGAGGTTGTCTCCAGTCCTCAACAGAATAGTTTTATGGTCTTGCGTCTGCACCATAGGGTAGCTTACTCAATCTAGAGGCAGTGACAAAAAAAAAAAAAAGTGATATATATACAAAATATGTATGTATATATATTTGTTTATTTGTTTGTTTATGTAGATTAAATTGTTAAACTATTCCCCTTGATATACTTGCTATCTGTCAGATTCAGCAAAGCCATGTAAGGAAGGTTGGTACAATAGCATTCCATCCACTTCCATATAAATAACTTTTTCTTTAACTCACTTCCTCACATTTTATATACTCCTGTCCTCCCTTACACCAACCCCAAACATAAACACAAAAACTGGCACTGCCTCTCTCTATACAAAAGCTTCTCAAGTCTGAGCATGGTAGCCCATGCCTGTAATCTTAAGACTTGGAGTTCAAGGCCAAAGGATTCCTTGAGATCAGGAGTTTGAGACCAGCCTAAGCAACACAGAGAGACCCCTGTCTCTATAAAAATTAGAAAAATTAGCTGGGCATGCTGGTGTGTACCTGTAACCTCAGCTAAAAGACGGCTGAGACAGGAGGAACACTTGAGCCCAGAAGTTCAAGGTTGCAGTGAACTATGCTACCACCACCCAGTAAAGGGAAATAGTCTGCCTTAAAACAAAAACCTCTCCTCAGTCACTTGAGCTAGAACATACTCCAAGGTCACAGTGTACACATCAAGAAAATTCAGGGAGATTCCATTATCTGGTTTATCTAGGGTGTCCTTCAGGGAAGAATTAAGACAAGCCAAGTCATGGAAGCAGTCCAAATGTCCATTAACCCGTGAATGGATTAACAAACTGTGGTATACATATACCATGGAATACTGTGCAGCCATAAAAAGAGGGAGACTTTACATCTTCTAAGTTTACCTGGATGGAGCTAGAACATATTCTTCTTAGAAAATTATCTCAAGAATGGAAAAAGGGGAGGGCGAGTGCAGGGAGGGTATTTGGTGGGATCTCACCTAACGTACACAACGCAGGGGTACATTTCAGAACAACAAAGAGTATATTATAAATGTCTTACCATGACAAGTAAGTGAGGTGACGATTATGTTAATCAGTTTGATTTAAGCATTCTACATTGTATATCAAATCATCACATTGTACCCCATAAATGTATACAGGTGTGATATAATGAAAATTAAATTTTAAAAAAGATAAGCAATATTGACAATAAAAATAAAATAAAATAAAGAACAGAATAAAATGAAATGAAATAAATCTGACTATTAGTTCTATATAAAGAACTATAGAGAACTGAGTGGAATTACATACAGCATATCTGAAAGGTTGCCTGGGGAAATGGGAAGTTGGTAGCTAAATGTACCAGTATTTACGAAATATTCATTACAAAACTTTACAAAATATTCTCTACATGTTGGCCACCTCTGTAAAATTTTGTAATGAATATGAGGTCTAACAATCAATTTTGTGAACTTGTCCTTAAAAAGTGCTACATACTTATTGCTGAATATCACTATGGTCACCTCTGAAGTGCTCCCCTTGGGAAGCTTTGCGCCAACACCAGTGCAAAGCAATTGTTCCCAGGCGCCATGTCTCACACCTGTAATTCTAGCACTCTGGGAGGCCGAGGTGGGTGGATTTCCCTGAGCTCACCAGTTCAAGACCAGCCTGAGCAAGAGTGAGACTGCTCTAAAAAAGTAGCCAGGCGTGGTGGCAGTCACACATAGTCCAAGCTACTTGGGAGGCTGAGGCAAAAGAATCACTTGAGCCCAAGAGTTTGAGGCTGCTATGGAGCTGTGACACCACAGCACTCCACCCAGGGTGATAAAGTGAGACTCTATAAAAAAAAAAAAGAAAAGAAATTTTTTAACTCTCCTTCTGGACTGGCCATCAAAGCTGCCATCATATTACCCCTGATGCCCTGAATGCCATCAAAATGTCTTCCTTTCAATACTTCCTTTATCTTTGGGTAAAAAAAATCACTGGTGGCCAGATCAGGTGAGTAGGAAGAGTGCTCCAGTACACTTCTTCATTCACTGGATAAAACCCCCCTCACAGATAGCACCGTGCACACCGGTGCACTATCATGATGCAAAAGCTGTGAGCTGTTGGACGAGATTTTCCTAATTGTTTATCAATGTTGAGTTGGTCTTCTGTTCTTCTCATAGTCAGCCAACCATTTTGACACATAATTAGAGGAATTTTTGCAATGTTTTCTTCATTTCTGCTCCTTACTGGCCGCCCTGACCTCTCTTCAGCAGGAACACTTTCTCTCCCCTCCGAAAAAGGTTTAATCCATTTGTACGCTGCCTTTTCTCCATGGCATTCCCCCCTAAACTTGGATTAACATGGCCCTGATTCCACTGCCACTCTTGCCAAGTTTAACAAAGAATTTACAAATGCTTGTTCATTACCTTAATTCAAGCTCCAACATTCTCATGACAGCACACAAAAACACAGTAAAAACAATGAACCCCACGCAGTAGGACACCACCGCAGGTCCATAGGCACAGAGCTGTGAGACACTGATACACCCAGGGTATGACGCCTCACCCAGCCGTTTGCACAGTGTCACCAACGTAAGCGCATGGTGGCAAGTTTCAGGACTTAATTGCCAGATCTTATGTTTTGTAAATAAAAGGGCATTTAACTATAATGTCCCATTTACCCATGTATGACGACTTTTGGAACACCCTGTAGTGACCACACAAAAGAGAAATAATGGGGCTGTGGGAAGGGAAGGCACTCTTCCCATCTCTCCCTCCACCTGCTGAAGTTCATTCAACTTAAGGGGGATGGGCACTAAGCCGGGGTGGACACTTCAGAAAACAGAAGTCCACTGCTTTGATCAAATAAATTTGCCTTTTCTAATCCCTCTCTTACAGAACAGAGTTTAAAGGTAAGACGAAGAAATATGAAACTCACAAATGATCTGAAAACCATCAGAATGCCAAGCGATTTTGAAAAGAAGTCTTATCTCCCACATCAGAGTCATTCACAGGAGAACATACACATGGGTATGACAAAATTTCAACATTGAACTCAGAAGCAGCAGAAAACTTCAATCCCAGGGGACGTTTACAGTGAAGGTCAACATCTGAATGCCAGGGGGTGGCTCTTTGGGTTCTTACTTTACCTGAGCTATTTTGTCCACATAAAAAGAGCATTATTACTTTAAAAGACCATATCTCCTACTTTCCAAGAATGAAAACCTACATTCCAACCTACAATGCAAGCGATGTGTCTTTATTTAAATAAATGTTCTCATTGCTAGCAACTTACATTAAAAAGAAATAATTTTATAGTATTCAAATGATTCATTCTTTTCTATATATATGTACATATATTCCAAACAAAAATGGACCATTTGTAAGTACTAAATATTATTAGCACCTTAAATTACAAGTGATTCTGCTACAGTATAAGCATGTTAATCATAAAAATAATTAGCTGCTTAATTGGTCCGTGGCCAGACAAGAGTCGAAGAAGACATTCAGGTTCAGGCATTTTAGATTAGATAACACCCGACTTACCTTAAGAAAGAAAAATAGCAAAAAGTTGTTAAAATCTCTGCTTTTTAATTAGGGACATGGCATCATGAAATACTTATTACTTGCTTTTTTCCTGCTGGTGGAAAACACCAGCTCCTTGCCCATAATCTGCCATTATCAGTGCCCAAGTAGAGGAGAACAAATATTGGATAGCAAATGGCTTCTAAGTGGTACATCTCAACTAAACTTTACATGAAGAATGATCGTTTGATAAAGGAATAATGATTTAGATTACCCTATTATTATTAAAGTAATAATTTTGCTTCAGAAGTCAAAATATCTGTAAGCTTCCTATTTAATGTGCTCCTTGGTACAACTGTGCATCTGTGTCACCAGGCATGCTGGAATCTCACTGGTGGGCTGACATGGAAAGGGAAGTCCACTGGAATTGTGTCAAGCCAAGACTAAGAAAATCAACTTAGCTGTAGATCCAGCCCTCCGGGAGCTAATACGCTATGTCTAAGAGATCATCACTATCTCAGATATAACACTGACCGGTATTCACATATGGGAGGTCTCCAACTGGGAAGCACGGGATAGCTGATGCTTAGAGAGAAGCACACAGCCATGTGGCCTGGGGTTTCTGCCAGGACCTTAGTTCCAGCAAATAGAACTGGATGACACTCAGGAAAGCAAGCACAGTCATCAAAGGACACAGCCAGATCAAGAGATGTGGCTACAGCTTCAGATTGTTAAGGCACCAAAAAAATGGAAGCAGGAGGCAGCACAAGACAACAAGACCCCTGCCAAGGCTCTGCACTGGGGGCGGGGAGGGGGCAAGGAACTCAGATTTCTCTTTCTGTCTTGGCTTTCACTGGGGCAAAACTGGACAAAAATGAGTCAAAGGTATCCAATACCTAAAGTGAGATCAGGCTGGAGAAGATGGGACTCTATCTTCCCGTGTTATTTACATTTTTTTCTGTTCAACCAATGCTAAGTTCTCCACACCCATGTGCACACACACAAATGCGTACACACATACACACACTGACGCGCTTTTGTAAGTACAGTATGAATGGTTTTCTTGAGTTTGGACTTTTCAGTGGTCCAAATTGACTGCTGACTGCCACGTCTTCTTAAAATATGAGAACTAATAAATCATACTTAAAATTGGGAAAACTACATTGAGTGTAGGATCTTTCACATTCAGCATATTGTTTAAAATCGTGGCCCTTATTTAGAGAGTTTCCAGCTTCTACTTTATCACAGACTGTGAAAATTAGTGGGAAAAACTGTAGAGCTGTGGAATAACCAGAGGAAATGTGGACGTTCCCAGTTCTGGTTTTCCTAATTCTAGGCTCTTTATATTTTGATTTACCAAATGCAAACTTTTAAACTTTTCTATTGAACTATTTCTTAAATTCCAATACAGGAAGACTCACGTACACTTCCCATTGTTTCATTTGCTTAGAAAACAGATTGACAAAACAATGATGCTGGAGTTCAGATGTCTACGGGAAACGCTGCGCGCATGACATCTGCTTTCCCTGGGGATGGGACACACATTTGCTTTCATGTACTGGTGTGTTTCTCATTACGTTAGATGCGACATACTAAAAATGAGAACGTGTTCCTTCCACTTCTCAGAGGAAAGAGGAAAAAAGTGAGAAACCTCAAGGTCCTTCTCTCTGAAGAGTGATAATTTAAGGGTTAAACTTTCAGAAAAGAAAAATTCAAATGATCATGTTTCTAAATGCCCAGCTCTTTAAAGATTATATGTGAGTCTTCCATAAGCCTTCCATACATGTAAGTCTTTTTTTTTGTTATTGAAGAATTATCCAAAGCCAGAAAGAGCATGCCTTTGAAAGTCAACAGCTAAAAGAAATAAGATATGCATCTTTAAATAGTTCAAGTCCTCAGTTTAAGATGTTTGAGGTATTAATCCTCTGGAAAATTATTTGGCCTCCAGGAGCAGTGAATTGTTAAATATCTTTGGTGGATGCCCTGGAGTCTTGCCACAAACTGCCACAGAAAGCTCCACACTGAACACAGAATGCCACTCTTGCACACCACACCAGCTGGCTTATAACGTCTCCATCTCTGTGTAATTTCCCTTAATTAAAAACATATAAAATATCGAAAGCACTTCCCTAAGTCTTCTTCAGTGTCTGTTTAACCAATGTGCAAATTAAGGAATTTGTCCCCCTCAGGTCACTGGAATTAAAAAGCTATTGTAAAGTGTACAAGACTCGCTGAAGGAAAACAATTCAGTATGATAGCATGCAGGATAAAATAAGCTGAAGTTCACACATCACATGGGTGTATGAGATAAAGTCTTCCCCTTTTTTCACTTTACTTGTCCTTTGGCTGAGATGACCACATCAAATGGTTAGATGTTACTCTGCAGCATGGACTCGATGGAGCTCTGAAATAAAATATCTCAACTCATTTCCCAAGTCCAGACAATAATAACAAACATTTCCGGAAGGGTCTAAGCCAGACCCATTAGGGAACATGAGTTGTCTCACAACATCTGAAAGAAAGGAAAACTGTCTCCTGAAATTAAAGAGCAATTGGTATCCACATTCACTTTCTCCTGACCCCTTCCCTAGAATCTTGGAATCTTGAATTCGTGTATCCTGATGCATTTCAATAAAACTAAGACTTTAAAATCCCCCCACTCAGTGAATTGAAGTAAATTAAGTGAACTGATTTAGTAAATTGCATCTACACATGGAATTAAATACATTTCACAATGTAATTTGGAAAATCAGAATTAACTTTGCATTTATCACAATGGATTTTCATACTAAAATTGAGACACCAAACAAACGAAGAGCCGGGGTAGAGGTTAGAAGGTTCTACTAAAAAGATCAATAGAAAGTGATTTAAATGTCACTATCTTCCTACCAACGTGTGTACTATTTTCAGTTTGACTTGAGAATTTCATGCTTGTTTATTGGTGCTGAATTCTGAGCATAAACTCTCCTGTTTTCTGAAAGAGATGATATGTGTTTCTCAGCTAAAACCCTGAAAGGATGGGAAACCAAAGTCTTTTATGTATCAGCAAAATATGCATGCATTTTACTTTATTTTTTTTTCATTTTGCTCTAGCTTTTTAAATTTCAGAATATTATGAGGAGTACACATGTTTTGGTAATGCAGTTTGCTTTTGTAAATTTTAACTCTAAGTTGTGAGTGTGACCTTCACCTGAAAAGTCTGCAATGTACCTGTGCAATGAACCCATCAGGTGGGAATTTACACGTCCCTCTCTCCCCTTCTCTCCTATTCAAATTTTGTTGAGTTTTGTTTCTATATAAGCACACAGGAAGCTGTTTATCAACTTTCCAATTCTGTATTCAATATATGTGGTGTTTGTTTTTCCATTCTTGAAATGATTCACTTAGGAGAACAGTCTCCAATTCCACCCAGGTGTTATCATCACCTTTTTTATGTCTGAATAGTAGTCCACAGTATACATATCCCACATTTTATTATTCCAAAATCCTGTGTCCAGCCACAATATGAGTGTAGAGTTGCTTCATGAGCTTGCCAGTGACAATCTTTAGAGTAAAATAGTAAATCAGCGTCCTCCCTCACTAGACAGTAAGCAACAGAGATAGACAACCCAGTCTGGCTATGAGAAGCAAGTTATTGTTAGCAAACATTTCTTTTGGTTTGAGATTTTTAAGGTCCAGAAAACTACAAATGACTAAAGTAAGCGTTCTCTATTGATTGAACACATAAAAAAACAAACTGATGAGTAGATTGACGGTGGATACATGAACTAATCTTTCAAAGACCACAATTTACAACATAGCTTTTGAACAAAAGACGGAAGTGCTGAACCTTCTTCTTAGAGCAGCTGGTTTGAAAGGTACCCAGTAGGGTGAAGACAGCTGAAGATGGAGAAATTTTTCCTTAAGAGACTATAATGACACAACAATTCATATTCTACATATCATAGATATTAATAAAGAAGACAAATTGAAGAGATTCTAAGAAAGAAAAAGATGTCAGGATTCTAGGTTTTAATTCTTTGGTCAAGAAACATTTATCTTCACAGGACACTATGTACTTAGATGTTTTTTATAAAACTAATAATTTCAAATGTCTTGACTGTACACGTGCATTACATAAGAACCAGTAACGAGATCATGATAAGCTAGATTCTTCAAACCCCAGAACCATCTCCAGTCATAAATTAAGTACCAGGGAAGTCAAACCAGCAGAGGATAATTTATTAAGGTACCCCTGTGTTAATGCAACTTCCAAAGGTACTTACTATGTGGCATTTGATTAGCCCTTTGGAGGACCTGCTTCATTTTACTCAGATAAGATTATTTCAAGTCATAAACTCCACTAGCTGAGCCTCAGAGAAGAAATAACCGTGAATTTAATTAGGTTGGAAATCTATATAATTCCAGTACATCCCTTTGCCATCCATATTGACACCTTCTAGCTGTACGTGGAGTTCTAAGATACACAACCCTGCTGGTTTTCAAAGATGCATATGGCAGCATCATGGGGAGGTGTATTTAGCTCAGGGATCCTTATACCATCTTGATACCACCCAATATGTTGTGGCAATTGTAATACTTTGTAGACCAGTGGAAAATATATCTAAAAATAACTGTGCCATTTCTGAGCAAAAGCAGAAGTAATTGATGTTTCCTAGAAAAATGATCCCACCTGGCTTTGTAGAAGAGCAGCATGAGCGTTTCAGTGACAGGTAGATCCAGAACACAGCTTTGTCCTCAATATCATTGCGATTCTCTGAAACCCCAAAGCCAGGTTCATAGAGATTCTTTAGAATGCTCCACTTGAAAGCCAGATTACACTATTTAAGGGGCCTATGGAGTTCTGTACTAAAGGCTCCCTGCTGCTCAGGCATTTTTTTTTCCCCATTATAATATATTGCTGGAGATTTAACACTGTGGATGTTCTATCATTTAACTAATATGGCTCAAAAGGTTGTCATCGGGGACACTTCTAAATTATGTCACTGCAAATAAACCTTGCTATGGAAGGACTGCTTATTTAGTAAAGACGTTTTATGGCATCTTAGCATAAAAACACTACTTCTGTCTTTCACGTTCATCCATAACAGTGCTGCCTAGCAGAAAAAGCATTAGATGAGTTACAAATACAGGCCCCTTTGGCAGCAAGCTAATTTGTAAATGCATATTTGCAAACTAAGTGCATTGCTGTGTCCTCACTTGTTCCCTGCATAACTCATCGATGTTTGCACCATAGAAAGAGACAAAAAAGTACTTTCAATTACTCAGCTTTCCCATTTAACTAATAGAAAACTAGTAATCAACCCCTGGATGTTTGTCCCCTGCTGTATGTGGCCTGCAAGGCAGGTGAATGAAACAGTTCAAAGCAAGGCAGCTTCCAGAAAAGAATGAAACAGTAGCCGCCTGGGTGGATTATTTAAAGACTTTTTCACCCCTCCTTTGAAACCAAACAACAGTGAACACTAAAGCTGACGAGAGAATGAGAGCTATTTACCAAGCATTTTCCTCTCCTCTTGATCCCAGTTGAGTGTCCTTGCTTGCTGGATACAGCAAAACATGTCAATAGCTGAGGCTTTAGAATTAGAGAAGCCTGGATCCAACCTTTGTCTCAATATTAGTGCAGTATGATCTCATATGAGTTGTTTGATGTGAGACTCAATTTTCTCATAATTTTAAAATGTGCATAACAGACTGATCTTGCTGGTTAAAAGAAGTTAATAGTCTTTTCAAGTAGACAAAGCAAATACTTTCACCCTAATTATTAGCATAGGGATGTTAAGGGTCAATAAATTTAAGATTATTTTTACAAAATCCTAGACACAGACTATAGCAGAGTTGGGAGTAGATTCTAAGATTTTTGCCTCCTGCCTGAAAGCTATTTCTATCCTAATAGGCAGGGTTCTCCATTTGCCTCTATTTTGCTGGGAGTTCTCACCCCACGAACATGTATACATGGGTTATTTTCATTTTTAACCCAAACAAATTTTTATTTGATCCTGGTATGGTAAAAAGTACAGAGAAGGAGGAAAAAGGTCAAACAACTCATCAGGTTAAAACATCTCACATTTGTCATTTTGAAAGTCTGTCCTTGGTTCCCTTAAACTGGTTCCACTTTTTGTAGATTTTTTTAATTTCACTTCTGAGCTCAAAAAATATGATAAGGCTTTGCTTCTCTTTGAGAATCCTGTGTCCTGGGATACTAGAAAATAAAGGATGAAGGAACCATTTGTGAATTTAAGTCATTCACGCCCTGAATGTTGATCGGGCACCACTTTACCTTTTCTCTATTTAACTAATGTCATCACCTTTAAAATTAGGTTATGATAATAGTAACAGTAAAGTAAATGTCTACGGATTAATTTATTCACACATTCAAAGTATTTTAAGTTAGAATTTATCCATGTCACCAAGCACAATAGACCATATTATATAATTTATGCATTTAATTTTGGTGATTATCTGTCACCCTTCATGAGAAAGAGAACCCAGAAATTGTAACTATTATGGTCCCTAATAGATCCCTAATACCTAAAAAAAAGTGTCTAAGATGTAGGCACTTAATGTTTGTTAGATAAGTAAATGAATGAATTTTCTTTGAACAAATACATCCCCCTGCCTTCTCGTACTCTTACATTCTGATTTTTATTCATACCCTAGATGGGAATCTGAACTTGCATCTAATGCCAACCCAATCACTTATGCGTTGTATCATCCTTTCTCGCCTATTTAAGATATCATTTTCCTTTGTTTCTTGTATCACCAACTTATTATACTAACCTGTAAATCCTTCCCAGCCCCATAGAATATGCATTAATATCTGTCAGCTTAATAACAAAGTACCTTGACCTCAGAGCTTCCTCCAACTATGTCCTCATTTGTCTGCTTCCTTTACATGGGTTGAAAATTTTCTCTACCTGCTGAATTCACTTCCTCCCTTTCCATTATTACTTACCCATGCTTCTGAAACTACTGCATAATTGTTCTAGTTAATGTGATCAGTTTCATGTTGTCAAAGCCGATGGTCAACGTGATTCTGACATAGGTCCTTTACCTGATTCATCTTCTAAACTTGAATCATTGGAATATCCTGGGCTCAGTCTTCAGTGTCCTTTGCTTCCATTCTCTATTGATGCTCACTGTCTAGGTAACTGCTCCCAATGCCATGGCTTTAAATACAATTATATGCTAACGACTCGAATTTAATTATTACCACTCATCTCTCTCCTCAACTCCAGACTCATCCATTCAATGCTTACTTCCCATGTTCACCTGGATATCTGAAAAGCATCTCAAACTTAGTATGCACAAATCCAAACTCCTGATTTCTCTTTCATCCCCCAAACCTGCACTTCCTCTAATCTTGGTTTGAATAAATGGCATCTCCATGCTTCAGTTGTTTATGCCATAAAATGTAAATGTCTGTTGGGAGAGCCAGGCCTTTCCCCTCCCTTCTTCTTCCTCCTCCTCTCTTCCTAGGACAAAGACATAAAGGATCTGGCTAGACCACCTCCTGAGAAGTTCATGCCAAACTGTGGGATTTGCCCACCCCTGTGGTCCCATGAAAAGGGTTTCTAACTGCATCCTGTGCAGATGCCATCTTTGCACTGCCCAAGCAGGTCACCCTCCTCTTTCAATAAAACTGGCCTGAACATCTCAGTGGCCTCATCTCTGGGTCCCGACACTTACACTTTTCAGTATCATCATAAACTCCTATTTTTCTCTCTGTCATGGTTTGAATGTTTGTGTCCCCTTCAAAATTCATGTTGAAACTTAAACTCCAATGCTACAGTATTAAAAGGTGGGGTCTTTAGAGGGCTTTGCCCTCTGAAAGGAATTAGTGACTTTTAAAGGACTGAGGGGAACTAGCTCTATCCCTTTTGAACTGCTATCTTCTGCATGTGAAAACACAGGATTCATCTGTTTACCGTGGAAGGACACAGGAAAAACGGCTCCCACCAGCCCTGGATGCTGGCACCCTATCTATCCTGAACTTCCCAGCCTCTAGAACTGTAAGAAGTAAATTTCTGTTGTCTATATATTACCTATTCTCCATTCTATAAAGGTGATCAATGTAACCAAAAACATGTGTACCCCATAATATTTTAAGAGTATTTTTTTAAAATACCTTCAAAAGCAGGGTGGGGCGGGAAGGAAAGAAAAAGAACAGAAAAAACTTACCCAGTCTTGCGTGTTTTGTTATAGCAGCACATATGATCTAAGAGACTCTCACAACTCACATTTCATTCACTGACAAATCCCATAAGCTCTATCTTTAAAGAAACTATTTCTTAACACTTCTAATACCCTGATTGACAATATTATCAGCTGGGCATGATGGTGTGTACCAGTTACTTGGGAGGCTGAGGTGCAAAGATCACTTGAGCCTAGGAGTTTGAGTCCAGCCTGGACAAGTTAGCAAGACCTTCATCTCTAAAAAGAAAATAAAAAATAAATAAAAATATTTAAAAATAAAAATGACCCAAAAAGATTACCTGTCACCTAAACTACTGCAATGGGCTCCTAAAATAGTCTCCCTATTCCTAACCCTGCCCTCTTACAGTCTGTCCTCCACACAGCATCTAGCAATCCTTATAAAACAAAAATAAAAACATGTCAAAATTTCATCACTCGGCTCAGCTCCTGTGGCTCAAGTGGCTAAGGCGCCAGCCACATATACTTGAGCTGGAGGGTTCAAATCCAGTCCAGGTCTGCCAAAGAACAATGACAGCTACAACCAAAAAACAGTCGGGCATTGTGGCGGGCGCCTATAGTCCCAGTTACATGGGAGGCAGAGGCAGGAGAATCACTTGAGCCCAGGAGTTCGAGGTTGCTGTGAGCTGTGACAGCTTGAGTCTCAAAAAAAAAAAAAAAAAACAATTCATCACTCAGTATGAAACATCCAGTCTTATCACAGAATCTAAGACCCCAAATCATCTCCCTTGATCCACCCAAATCAAATTCTCTGATTCATCTCCTACCTAGTATTCTCCTACAAATTCTGGCTGAGTACCACTGGACTCCTGGATATTCCTCAGATCTTCCAAGAACCCTCCAGCCTATTTCCAATCATATTTCCCCCGCCTCGATGGGAGCCCCCAAAATGTCTGCACGGCTTCCTCCCTCACTCCCCCACACCTTATGCTCAATGAGCCTCCAGCTCAGTGGTTCTCAACCTTCCTAATGCTGCAACCCTTTAATACAGTTCCTCATGTTGTGGTGACCCCCAACCATAAAATTATTACCCTGCTGCTTAATAACCGTAATTTTGCTACTGTTATGAATCATAATGTAAGTATCTGATATGCAGGATGTATTTTCATTGATACAAA
>CAUYQV010094395.1:0-12492 GCA_963574575.1 Galagoides demidoff
AACAATGATGGCTGCAACCAAAAAATGGCCGGGCGTTGTGGCGGGCGCCTGTGGTCCCAGCTACTTGGGAGGCGGAGGCAGGAGACTCGCTTGAGCCCAGGATTTGGAGGTTGCTATGAGCTGTGATGCCATGGCACTCTACCCGGGGGGATAGCTTGAGGCTCCGTCTCAAAAAAAAAAAAAAGAAAGAAAGAAATAGATAGTGCTAATGACATGAAGGACACAGCAGGGGAAGGAGCAGACCGTGATGGGGTGGGCAGGGAAGGCCGTTCCAGTGGGAGATTTGAACAGAACTTGAGCGTAGCCAGAGAATGATCCATGGGGATCTTAGAGAGAAGAACCTTCTAGGAAAGGCAAGGCGATGTGTTGAAACCCTAAGGCAGAAGCAATCTTGGAGCAGCAAGAAGGTTTTGGGGCCAGAACAGAGAGCACAGGAGAGTGAGAGCCAGGAGACCAGGCAGAGAGGTAGGTGGGGCCAGACCATCCACAGTAGGGATTAATTAGCCTTTCCTGACAAGGGCTTTGGAGTATTTTAGGCCTTATGGGCCCTGAGATCTCGATCACAATTACTGAACTCTGCCATAGGAGAGGGGAAACCAGCACATCCCTGGGATGGGATCACTCCCAGGTATAAACCAACCAACTGTTTATAGGGAGTTGTAATCTGGGGGGGAGGAGATTGCTCAAAAATTCACTCTTGGGCTTAATAACTTCGAGATAATTATGATCCTACCAAAAGAAGGTGTCAACTAAGTATTTTAAGTCTGATTTTGCAATTTAAAAGAGACGTATACATCCTGGAGATATAAACTGGATAAACCGGATGGATCAGCGCCTTGTGGTATTTAAAGCTCCCAGGAAAAGTGTGTGAGAGGCAGATAAGAGCCCAGACTTAGCGCTAAGGAACTTCAGTCCCTTCCGAGGCCAAGCTATGTTCCTGACCTTGTCAAATTTGAATTCTCAAAACATCGGAACAATCACACAGAGAATTCCCATGTGCCCATCACCCGGCTCCTGCTAATGGCAGGTAATGCGTTACATAAATACAGCACAGTGCAAATCCAGAAACTAGGAATCCAAACTACACTACGGATTCCAAGACCAACTTTGTTCAGATTTCACTGCTTTTCACAGAGCTTATTTTTGTTCTATCTTTTCCTGAAATTTGAACACATACTACACATACAGATTTATGAAACCCTTACATTTTAAGAGTTAGCAATATTTCAGGGAAAATTGAAACTTGCATGTTTCTGATTATTTAACTAAACTCAGACATTTTGCAAGAGCTATTTGAAGTCTAAACACTTCACTTTTTATGGGCCTTTTCTACAACCATGGTTTTTATTTATTTATTTTTTTTAGAGAGAGAGCCTCAAGCTATCACCCTGGGTAGAGTACGATGGTATCACAGCTCACAGCAACCTCCAACTCCTGGGCTTAAGTGATTCTCTTGCCTCAGTGTCCCAAGTAGCTGGGACTACAGGTGCCTGTCATAACACCCTACTATTTTTTGTTGCAGTTGCCATTGTTGTTCAGCTGGCCTGGGCCGGATTCGAACCCCCCACCCTCGGTGTATGTGGCTGGCACTGTAACCACTGTGCTATGGGCGGCAAGCCCAACTGTGCTCTTTAGAAACAAAACATAATCGCCAGCTTCAAAATGAACTAACGTGGCTAGTTCTCAAAAACAAACCAGACACCTAAATTATTCTTCTTTCCAAAACCCCTATGGTTGTTTCACTCTTGAAGAAATTCCAAATCTCTTCCCGCACACAATGAGAAATTCTCATGGTTTAATGTGTCACACCAAGTGTCTGTTACCTGAAAACTGTCTTTAAATTTCCCTTCTCTAAGTTTCCTAAACACCAAATGACCTCTGGCCACTCGGAACATTTAATTCCATTATTTCCATGTGCCTTACAAGTAATCTCAGTGGGACGTGTACGTGCACACGCACACACATGCATGTTCTTACCTAAGACACCTCTGATGTCTCGGTGCCTTCCAGAGGACCAAGCCAGAACCACAGTCTGGGGATTTGTGGTTTTCACAGCCCAAACCAGCTCGTTCAAGTCCTGCCGTGGTTATTCAAACGGTGATTAATAAAGCAGTGATTATCCTTAGCAAAATAAATAGCAGATAATAAAGAAGATAATGACAAACATGTAAAAGAGAGGGAAAGATGAATGGGATGAGGAACTGAGCTGGCAAACTCATTATCAATTCCAACAGGGGGCAGGAAAATCTACTTATTACAATTACAAATAACTTTTCTTTTTCTCAGAATGAATGTCTCCTCCAAGTCATTGCGTTCTGCTCTCCCATTAGACAAATGACTCTATGGAACAGCTTAAAGCCCTTTCAAGGTTTCGAGTGCTTAAGAAAACTCAGTAAAAATATACAGAACAACGATGGTACATGCGTGTCTGTAAATCCTGGCTCATCTAACTTCCTAATAAGAAATAAGGTTTCTTGTTTATTTTACAAAAGAGCTCGGCCCAAAAGCACACATGCAGATTCTTCATGTGTGTGTGAATCAGAATAAATTCTGTTCCTCGTAGATAACTAGGGAAAATAAAAACTTAGAGAAAACCAATTAAATCTCAGAAATAGATGTTCACATGTGGGCCTTTTTTTGGTAAATCTCTTTTTATATGTTTTCCCCCTTTCTCCTTTCCAATTTCCTCCCTCATCAGCTCACCTTTGACCTCCAAGGATGCAATCAATTACTGCTTCTTGTGTTAAGTCAATATGGCTTACGAAAGAGAGAGATTGGTTTTTCTCGCAGACTCTGAATCAATTACCTTAAGCTATGTAATACAAAGCATTCCCATCTTGTTTAAAAATGGTGTTTAAAACATCCCATTAGAAGTACATCTGGAAAAAAAAAAAAGTAAATCTGGAATAACTAGAACATGGAATAAAATAGGATTGCATCTCGTGAGCTTGAGCCAGCCACTTATGGGGGTGCAAATAAAACTTTCAGTTTCTTTGGAACCTCATGACCATCTCTCCTTCTTAGGAAATGTTCCTTCTGACATCAGAGACATTATGGAGAAGGCAGAGATTTAGATGTTTTGGTTTAAGAGCATTATGATTGCCCGTTGCCTTCCCGGGCTTTCCGACAATTGCTGGAGTTGTTTTTCAATGTATCTTATGGCCGTGGGTGATAGGGACCCAAGAACCGCTCAACCATAGATGGCTGTTCCTTTGTCTCTGCCTGTTTCCCTCTATCTACCTCGTTCCTAAGACTCTCTCCTCCTCTTTCACCTGCTCCTCCTGTTCACATTTTATCTGGAATGACTTTTAATTTCCCGAGTTGGCATTTTAAGCTCTGTGGAGGGTTACCTTAAACTTTAATGCATTTCATTAGGAGGATAAAATAAAGCAATCTCCTCCTTCCTTTATGAATAATTAGTGGCTTAGAAAGAAGCTATAAAGTTAGTGGAAAACTCACTGTAACGTAGTAAAATGATAAAAATACACTGAAGCATACACTTTGATGCACTTTAAAGAAATCATCATGGGCTAATAATACGATGTCAAAGGAACAGATCAGACTGACAGGAAAATTACCTCTCAGGAAACAAAGTAGTTACGACATTTATAGCAACCTTTATAAAGGTTTGTAGCACAAGAAGAGGAGAAAATTTAATTCCATTATTTCCATGTGCCTTAAGAGGAATCTCAGTGGAAAGTATATGTGCACACACCCCCCTTCAAAAAGAAGAACACATTTTCTTTTACTCTGAAGCATAAAGAATGAATAACTTTCCAGCTGCTGTTACTGCTTCTTTTCTTAGAAAAGGCAGGCTGTGAATAGTATCAAAATATATATTCACATGTCGAAGTGGAAAACGGCAGAATTGCCACGTATCATCCTTTTATACAGCATTCTTCATCCCTCTAACACCTCTCTGTATAAAAACGAAACACAATAGTCTTTTCTTTAACCACGCAGCCTTTGTTAATTCTTTGAGATATTCTCAAATTGTTTCCTTTCCGTTTTTCTTCCTGATGTTTTATATGGACTAAGCTGTAGAGCAGACCTCGTAAGGTTGACAAAATCCACAGTTTCTTTTTTCTACTCCCAAAGTACATCCAGAAGTCAATGAATTTTTAAAATCTTTTCCAATGAAATCAGTAACGAGGCAGGCACTTTTTTTCAAACCCTCTCCGATTGAGTCAATGTTGTTAGCTAGAGAGGAAAAAGAAACTCAGTCTAATTTTGGAAAATAAACACCTATATGGACGACAAGGGGGTTTGGTAAACGTATCTTATAGTCTGATAGGTCCTGTGCTTGCCTTGGAGGCTAAACAGGCCGGTTATATGGTGCTCCTAGTATGGGGGGCGGGGGATAGGGAGCGGGGGGCAGTCTTCAAGGATGGTCCTCCGTGCCCTGGTTTCCTAATATTCCTTCCTCTGGGAAATCCCCCCACCCCTAACTGTAAGCTGAATTTACTAGCTTGCTTTTAATGACCAGAACATGGCAGCGATGATGGGATGTCATTTTCAAAATAGCTTACAAAAAACCTATGGCTCCCCATTTTGGGAATTCTAGGGGATGCCACATGCCATGTTGTAAATTAAGCCAGTGGCAAGTCCTATGTGAGAAAGTTTGGACATAAATCATCTTAGATCTGACACTGGCCACCTAAGTGGGCTCCAAACGAGCCCCTCCCCCAGCTGAGCCTTGAGATGACTGTACCCCTAGCAGGGACTTTGATGACAATCTCCTAAGAGGCTCAGAGCCAGAGGTATCCAGCTGAGCTGCTCCAGATTCCTGATACACCCCCCAAATATTGCGATGCTTGCTGTTTCCAGCTGCTAAGCTGGGGTGATTTCTCACATAGCCATAGATAACTAATACAAGACATAAAGAAATCCCTCCTGTGACATCAAAGATATGTGCCCTCCATAAAGGATCTAACTATGAATCGTGTAGTTGAAAGCTTACACGTGGTTATGGATGAAATGTGTTTCCAAAATGGTGCAGTTTTGCTAGGGATTTACTTTCTTTTGATGCCAAGACTCAATTTCATTTTTCACTTGTTTCAATGAGATATAAAACACAGGAGGAGAGAAAGCTGTGATGGGCTTTAAAAGGTTAAACAAGAAACCTAGAAGAGAAGGATAAAGCTGACATTTCTGCAATAGGCACGTTCCCAGAAAAAGTGATCAATTCTTATTGTGCAGGTGTATAAAGAAGGGCTGGCTGGGGTACCTGCTGGTAAATGTAGAGTCATGTAAGAAGGCAGACTATTAAAAATGATGATCAGAAGAGCATGCGGGACACGATCCAAGGCTCGTCTAGTTCCTCCCTGTAATGCACTGGTTGTAGAATATATAGGTATTTAAGGCTTCGTCACTTCGCCGTGAGCAGGGACTATTTGCCTCCCTGACATCCATTTGCTCTTCCTTAGACAGTGTCCCCTCCCTGCTCCAGTGCATGGCCCTGGATGTGGTTCTACCATAAGCTCCAGGAGTACAGCCTTGAACCCAGCCTGCCTGAAGCCAGTCCTGTATCTGAACATTCAATTACACATGACAATAAACTTCCTCCTTATCCTAAGCAAGTTGGAGGAGAAATTTCTGGCTGTTTGATGTTTGCTTTAGGTCACATTCAATAGGAAGAAACTTAATACCTTCAGGTCAAAGCATTTAAGAACTGCTGGCATTTACACTTGACAGGCATCCCAGAGGCTGAGGGCTTTGGATCAGCATTCATCAAAACCTCGTAAAACCTTTGTTCTAGATGGAAACTGCTGTGGCCAGTCAATGCAACAATGGGAGTATGTCTTCAATAATGATAATAGTAGTAGCAACCACATACAAAGTCAGACAATGAAGGTCACAAACTCATCCTAGACAAAGTCCTGCATACCTCATTGCTGAATATCATCAGTCCGGTCGGTCACTGGATGGTCTACAGGAGTACTTGGAAAGTGACCAGAGTGATATTCAACAATGAAATATGTAGTACTTTATCTAGGATGAGTTCTCGAACTTAATTGTCCAACCTCATACAGAGCGCTTAGGATGTGTCAGGTACTGTGCTCAGCTCTTACAAGTTGTTCTATTATTATTCATTTCTCTAGAAGGAGGAGAGTAAAGTGGAGAGCCTCCCTCAGTTCCTTGTCATGTGGTCTCTTCCGCTGGCTTTGCCAGAGCAAGTGAGAAGACAGAGTGACAGTGAGCGGGTGAGTGACAGAGAGGGCCAGCAGGACGGCAGATGGTCACCTGTAACCTCACAGGTGTGAAGCCCATCACTTCTGCTGTACTCTGTTCCCTAGAGGAAGGTCACTAGGTCCAGCCCCCACTCAAGGAAGATTATATAGGAGAATGAATACCAGGGGGCACGAGGGGTCACTGGGACTCAAATCTGAGGACTGCTGACCACAAATGTAGAATTGGAATTGATCCTGTTTAGCTCTTTGACTCTGGTGGAGTCAGCCATTCTGGGCCCCAGTTCTCTGATCTGGAAAGTCTATATTATAATTCTCCAATGCTGGGGTTCTGTCCCAAGGGCAGGGTCCGTTAAGACCTGTGGATGTGGCAGTGACCCACTGAAGAATATAAAGTTAGAAACAAAGAGAGATAAAGAGACAAGACACACAGAATAGAATTTTCAAAGGTGGGAGCGCAGGGGACCATCACCTGTTTGAATGGTTCTGATGGTGGCCACGAGTGTCAGTTCCACTCAGCTTTTATTGAAGGCTGTTTGCTCATTAGAGGGTAAGCTGAGGAAGGGAACGGAGACACCAGCAGTTTCTCTGGGTGAGGATATCAGCTCCTGTTGTTTCTATAATGGTTAACTTTAAGGGTCTGAGCAGTCTTGAGAAATCCAAAATCCGAACATTGCATGGGGCAGCCTCCTGGCTGTGGTCACACACACCGATTCCTAGGGGGTGTTAATACTCACTAGTTCACTGGGGACTAAAATGCCACTGGTGTCAATCTCCTCTAAAGAGTGGGTAGGAAAGAGGAATTTTCCCCTCATCACCACCACAGAGGGTTTTCCCCTGAGCTAAGGCATATGTATAAGCCCTCCTGCCCATATTTCAGGGCTTCCGTTGTTCCTTTGATCTTTGTCCCACCCAAATACAAATCACAATGAGTATTTGCTCTGGCTGTTGACTAGGCAGGAGGTGGCCTAGTTAATGTTTCTTGCCAGGCCTTGCACACAGCATCCTCAGTGGCCATTACTCCTTCAGGGTGGAGCCCCAGCAGAGGTGATTGCAAGCTGTATCCCCAACAGGCCAGGCTTCTAAGGAAAAGCAGGAAACTTGCTCAGATAAGAAATGTAGCAGCAGCTGGTTTAAAGGTAAACTAGCTGACTTTCCTTTGTTCCTCCTCACTTAGCTTACTTTATTTTCTCCTTTTTCAGGGGGTGTTTTCCCTTGCTGAGAATGGGGTCTTCAGTCCCCATTCCACCTGTACACCAGGATCCTTTTAGTTCCAGTATGATTCTGGGAACCTTTGGAGAAGATCAGAAAGCACATTTTAAAGCCACCTGTGATTTCAAACTGGCTCTACACACTCACCTAAAAAAAAAAAAAAATGAAAGATTTTGATCTTTCCCTTTTTGTTAATGTCACATCTTGCAGCCTTCTGTGTCAAGGAAAATTGTAATGAGGAAAACGCGAGAACCTGTCATGGAATCCACTTCCTGAACCAAGAGTAAATTTGAGGAAAACAGGGCTGGAATGGTGGTAAGAGAGAATAAGAGTTTCCAAAATTTAATTGAAATGGGGAGTTTTATTCGGTTACCTTCGAATGTCAGTAAAAAATGGTGCAGGGCTGATGGTTTTCCTGTGATCCCAAATGTAGGTCTGTCTTGAGGTTAATAACCCATTTGCTCCTTGAGCTTGTTGGCAGATTCTCTCTGGTGGTATTTAAGTTTCTTGACATGTTCTCTGGACCCTTATTAAAAAAAACAAATTGTTTCGTCCACTACTGTTTTTCCATCTCCTGAAGGAGCTTCTTACTGCTTTCTTTTTGAGCAATGTTCTAGAAGCTCTTTCCATCCAATCTAAAAGACACAAACTAAAAACCACATGTAAATAATTCCGTGATGTTATTTTTAAAAATTCCGGCCATAGATTTATGTACATTCCCTTTAGGTTAAGGAAAGGTATTCTTCCTTTTGGTTGAAGACAGGGTACACATTATTGTTGAATAATGTCATTTGGTGAAAATTTTAAAGAACAGATGAGATTATCATTTTACTATTAATTAGAGGGCTTTTCTCAGACTCCACTGATTCCCTCTGATGGTTCTAGCCCCCCGTGAATTGGCTTTGAGTTGGTGGTGTGTGAACTGGGGGCTGCAGACGTATCTATTCCTTAAGGTCTTAATGTCTATCCCTGAATGCCTTCCAAATCTTTGAATGATCTGGTAACATTTAGAAATTAGGAGATTTCATACAAAAGAAATTCAGATTACTGGGCTTTCTTGAACAATCAGAGACACAGCCACGGCTGACAGAAGCCAAGAGGCTCCTTCCCCCTTTTGCCCGGCACGTCCTTGCCTGTTACCACCATCTCCCTACACCCACGTCCTCTAACGACTACAATGAAAGATGACCTAGAAATCCTTCTGCCATAAAAGCTGCATGACTTTATTGTGAGGAAATAACAAGAGCAGTTACAGAGCATAGACCGTGGTGACCAAGAGCATTCTGCCCCCTCCGAGTGGGGCAGCCAGCACTGGCCCTGCCTATGCCCTTCACTTGTCATCAGAGTCCTCTGGGTGAAATCCAGGCATCGAGTTTCTGGCCTGAACGTGGCTCAGTGCAGGGTAAGATTGTCCCATTCATCTTGATGAGGGCCAAAGGTGTCAGCTCATTGCATGGTGGCTTCAGCCATTTTCTTTGCATGGACAGTGGCTTTCCTGCTGGTTTGACAATTTCATCTGTTCTCATATTACTTGGTCCTGAGAGCACTTACACCCCTTCTGGACAGGGCAGTAAGGTGTGTCAATGTCTTTGTACTGCCTTGGTTGTGTGTTAACAGCAGCTATAAAGCCAACATTAACCCGTATTTTATACTCTCCTATTGTCCGGTACAGCACACAGCTGCCGTTAAGTACAAAGTGAAGATGCGTAAGGGCCCCGTTGCATCCTGCAGAACGCTCAGTGCTTGCTCAGTGTGCCTCTTACGTCCCCTGCGTCTCTGTGTTTGTTTGCTTAAAGACCTCCATCAAAGGTTACAAACACCAGTCACTAGCTTAGAGCTGTTCAAATCCCATGCACAAATAGCATCTAGGTCATTCAAGGAAGTTTTTTTTTCCAATGCTTTTTCGGAGGACTTCTAGAATAGCTCCGACGTTAAGCAAATAGGTAATTTGAAACTTTCAAGCAAACATATATTCTAAGCCGTGGTTGGTGCTATCAGTCTTTGTACACGTAGATTGGCTCCACTAGATTACTGTTTAAATGGAGACTAGAATGGTGTATTTTGTAAGCCTGAAAGCCTGATTTATTATTTACATCAAGGCCTATTTAAATTCGAGGATTTTGTAGCATTTCATCAGCGGCTTTTCCCCAAACCCATTCCACATCAGACAAAATCACGCAAAACATCATTTCCCCAAATTGCCGTCTCCTTTTTTTTCCTTTTTTCTGGGTTGTTTTATGGCTTTTCATTAAATCAAACACTCCTCGCTATCATCTGAACCCAAATGACATTGCTGGCCGATGGCTAAATCTTTATCTGTGCCAATTTTGACCAAGAACAAGAGAAGTAAAATCTCTTCTTATCAACAAAGAATTCTGTCTTCAGTCGTGGTTTTCAACTGCCGTCTCCTCCCACTCCTCAAAGGAAACCCCCCTCCCAGCCGGGCACCTAACAGTCCCCCTTGAGCCAGGACCCGCTTCTCTCACGCAGGCACGGTGAGCAGAATGGCCAGAGTCCATGGAAACGTCTAATTTCTTTTAAAAATCAGAAAAAAATAATGAAATAATCCAACCTGGGTTATATTGGTCTTCATACCAAGGCGGTCCTAAAATACACTTTTTAGTGTTTGTCTTATGAAGAAAGGGGCTCGGAAAAGCAAAAACGCTCAAACTCAGCTGAGGGTACTGTATTCAGGGTCACCATGTGAATCACTTTGAACCAATCCAGGCAGAGACAGAATTCACCATCAAAACTGCACAAAGGTAATGTCTCTTAGCCCTACGGCCTTGAGCAAACTCTTTGAGCCTTAATATTTTTCGTAGAACTAATCACAACAGACAATACTTGCTAAGTACTCACTATGTCTCGGGTCTTGTGGCTAATGCTTAGCACGGGTCAGCCGTCCTTTGGCAAAGCAACCCCAGGAGATGAGCCTTGTGCACAGAATCAGGAGTTACTCGTGGTAATTGTCCGCGATTGCACAGCGCTGGAAGGGGCACATCTCTGCACCCACCAGCACTGTAGGAAGACCCTTAGTTTCAATTGTCGAAATGTTTGGGGAGGGTGACTTAGTTAAGGCATGGCAAATGCCCTGCACTTCTGGCCCCAACATACCTGGGCTGTGGTGCCTGTGATTCTGTAAATGCCCCATCAATGGTGGTCACTATTATCTTTCCTTGAGGGGGACCCTTCCCTGCTCTTCCCTCTTCCTAAACTTCTTCTTCTTCTTCTTTTTTTTTTTTTTTTTTTTTTGGTAGTTTTTGACTGGGGCTGGGTTTGAACCCATCACCTCCGGCATATGAGGCCAGCACCCTACTCCTTTGAGGCACAGGCACCGCCCAGTTTCTAAACTTCTTGTAACGGGAATCACACAGACTGTGAGCTTTAGAGTCTGGCTTCCTTCACTCAGCCTCAGGGCTGGGAGTCATTTATTTTCTCCTTGCTATATTAATAGCAAGTTGGTCTTTTATTGCTACACATCATCGAATCACCAGAACAGACCACCGTTTATGTATCCATTCTTCTGCTGATGTTTCCAGATTTTGACTGTTAAGAATAAAGCTAATATTCTCCTGTTATCCATGGTTTCACTTTCTGAGCTTTTAGTACAGGACAATAAGGTATTTTTGTTGTTTTTTAAGCAACTGAGAAAGAGAAAGAGGTCACACTCATACATTCGTAATTATTACTATTTTTGTTAGTCTCACGTTGACACAGGTCATCAAGGCTAATTCCTACTATTTTAAGAGAAATTCTGAGTTTGTTCCCTATAGGCTGTCCTTGAATCTGGGAGGATTGCTAGAAGCTTCTACACTTGCATGTCAGTCTTGCACTAAAGGTTGGGAACACAGATCGGAAGCCCCGCCGTGTGAGCGTGAGTCTCAGGTCTTCTAGGGAGGCACCATGGAGTGTTGGTCTGGGCCTCTGTTTTCTAATCTGTAAAATGGAGACGATCAGAATAGAATCTGGTACCTTATGTCACTGAAAGGACTAAGTTAATTTCTGTGAGGTGCTTAGCAGTGCCTGACGTGGTAGTAAGTATGGATACTGGCTGTTACTATGAGACTCTTACTGAATTATTTCCACTGGATTCAGGTCACCTGTTCAAGTGCCACAAGAACTGGCCTTGTGACTTTTGTTCTTGCATTTGCTCTGAAATAATTGTTGAAGTTAGCGTCTATTGCACCACTCAAGGTCAGCGTCCACTGGGGATTTTTTTTTTTTATTTAACTCTCTGAAGAGAGCTATCTCCTGATGCTCTGATGTACACCCCTCTTTCTAATTCAGTATCACTCATCAGTTCTCTTTCTCTGTCTTAACTACACAGAAGCTCAGAGCACGTTAACCAGATGTGTGGACTCCGTGGCCAATTTCTTTGCTTTTTCTTTTTTTATTCAACTCATTTTCATCCTTTTTCCTATTCTGTCAAAGTTATATTCATATTTTCATATATATACTCAGTGCACATGTATTTGGGCATCTGTAAGAAGCTACTCAGAATTCTTTTGAATAAGTTAAAGAACACAAATAAAATCACCAAACAGCATAAATTGCAGAAATAGTTTGCGCATTTTTACATGTGGTAAGTAAGCTGTAAAACTCGAGGCAAATGGTCTAAGCTCACTGAACCTTTCTCTACTTCTGTACAATGAAGGATCTTAACAGAATCGACTTTGCAGGATCCCCTGAGAAAGGAGGAAATATGTAGAAAGAATTCAGAACGGTGGAAGCACTTAATTAGCACTCAGTTCCAGTCGTTGGTGTCACAGTCATTAAAATATTCTTGGAAATGGGAATAGAGGTTTAATTGGAAAACTAGCTACCAGGAAATACCTACACACAAGTAATCTTCTGTACCAAATTTCTAAATCAACTTTGAAATTTTTGACTGTTGCTAATTTTCTACCTTTAAAAAATAGAGTCAGAATGTTCCGTTTTGCATCAAACAACAGAAAAATTCAATGAGTTACAGGTAAATATCAGTAACAATCTCACGGCATGCCCATTTTTCTAAGTTTATATTTGTGTCTTAACTAACAGAACTTTATAAAAACTTGTTACTGTGAATGGTTTAATTCACATAAAATAATCC
>CAUYQV010094401.1:0-20847 GCA_963574575.1 Galagoides demidoff
CGGGCACCTGTGGTCCCAGCTGCTTGGGAGGCAGAGGCAGGAGACTCGCCTGAGCCCAGGAGTTGGAGGTTGCTATGAGCTGTGATGCCATGGCACTCTACCCAGGGGGATAGCTTGAGGCTCCATCTCAAAAAAAAAAAAAAAATTTCAGTAGCTTTAGAGGATAGAAATGTTTTTTATTATGTGGATGGATTATATAATGCTCAAGTCAGAAATTTCAGTGTACTCATCAGCAGAACAGTGTACATTGTACCAAAGAATCAGACTTTTTCCCTTCACCTGACTTCCACTCTCCCCTCTTCATGGTTTCAATGTTCATTACACCATTTTATGATCATGTATGGACCTTATTTAACTCCTACTTATATGTAAAAACAGATGGTATTAGTTCTGTTCATTTCTGAGATATTCCAGTTAAAATAATGGTCTCAATTCTACCCATGTTGCTGCTAAAGACATTATTTCATTTCTTTTTTATGACTCGGTAATATTCCAGTGTGTGCACATACACACACACAGAGAAAAGAGAGAGAGCCAAAAAATGTAGACCTATTTTAAGGAAGGAAAAAAAAGCTGTATTAAAATTGTAATACTTAATATGTACTAATAACAAAAGAAGAATACAAGTTATGTTTGAGCTTCTCTTGGAATTGTAGAAGTAAAATCTAAAGGCATATGACCAGAAGTTAAATTAACTGAAAATAGAAGAGAGTGGACTCAAATCATTTCAATCAGAAATGAAAAAAGAGACATTATAACTGTTATCACAGAAATACAAAATATCACCCAAGATTACTATGAAAACATCTATGCACATGAACTGAAAAACCCAAAGGAAATAGAAAAATTTGGGGAAACAAACTTCTGGGACAATGGGGACTGAAGACCCATTTTTGGCAAGGGAAAGCACCCCCAGAAAAAGAGGAAGATTAAAAAGTAAGCTGAGTGAGTCAGAACAAAGAAAAAATCAGCTCGTTACATTTAAGTTAGCCATTGATAGCAAGCTTCTTTCATTTTCTGAAATTCTGAAATTCTAGCCTGTTGGAGATACAACTTACAAACATCCTGTTGCATCTGTGAGTGCTCTGAGGAAAAAATGGTCATAGAGGAGGCTATGACAAAAACCTAGAAAGATACATTAACTGGGTCATTTCCTGCCTAGTAAACAGGCAAAGCAGATACCCATTGTGGAGATTTGCATTTGCCTGGGCCAGAGATGAAGGGAGTAGCTCAAGCCTTGAGATATGGGCAGAAGAGTTTATATCCCTTATTGCAGAGGACGATCTGCAGAAAATATCCTCTGCATTGCCAAAAGAATTGCAAAAATCTCATGGTCACTCTGGAAAACAGATTAGTAGATTCTTATAAAATTAAACATATATTTACGTGACTGATGCTGGGTGGAAGGAGGAAGATTCACTAATTGGAAGGGATATGAAGAACCATTTTGAGAAGATGGAAATGTATGATAGTAATTACATGATTGTACATACTTGTCAACATTCACCAAAATATATATTCAAAACTGATGAATGGTATACTGCCTAATTTTACCTAATTTAAAAACTATTTAAAAATATAAACTTGATGTTTTGAAATTTTCCCTTCATGGAAGTTTCTATATATCTTTTTTTCTGTTTTCTCTCTTCATAAATTACCCTTGTTGTTAATAATGATAGAAACATTAACTTTTTATTTCATGAGTTTTCTACTGAAGATTCCTCTTTATCAGCATATAAGAAGACAACATTGCCTGGCACCCTAGGGAGTGGGACACTGGTCAAGCTATCTGGATACCTTAGAGTGAAAGTAGAGTAATTGTTACCTTATGGGAAAGGAGATACAAAAATAAAAGAAGAAGGATTTTTCTTTTCTTGCCTATAAGTATGTTACATTGCTCAGTTTCTGGTATTTGAATTTGAGGCCTCATATTCAAAATGATATAGTACAAAGAAGGCACAGGAGAGAGATGGAAGAGCAGAGAGCATTCACATCATGCCCAATGGTGGGGAAAAGATCACCAACTACTTCAAGGTTGACTTTTCATCCTTGCTTAAAGCCTTTTATATAAACATAGAGTAATCTGACATCTTCAACATAGATTTAATCATGTACTACAACATATTGTAAAGGAGATAGTGGCATGCCATACTTTGATGGGATAAATTAAAATAGAATGTTAATGTTAGCAATATATGATGATCAAAGGTATAGTCAGTAAATCTAGACTAAATGAGAAAGGATAAATAAATTATAAATTTTGCCATGATAGTATATTAAAAACAAGTAATGCAAATAGCTAAAGATGTAAATTCAGTCAGCATCACATTGAACAATAATTAATTTTACCATTTTAGTAACTTTCCTCTACTTGCTTGTCCAGCCTCACTTGTTGTCACTCCCTTATGTTTAATGTTTGGACATTACCTAGGTGCATCCTTCCTGACATCTCTCACCAGTGTGCACCCATAGCATGTTGTTGCTTTTTTATTCACTCAATTTATTGTTCCTATAAATCCTTTCTTCCTCCTCTTTCTCCAGATTAATTTCCTGCTCATTCCTCAAGTCTTAGTGTGAGTTTTGGGATTTCAAATTTCTCATCTTCCCTTTTCTCCTACTCCACCAATTTGAAGTACATCACTTTCTATTAGATTCCTAAAATAAATAAATAAATAAATAAACAAAACAACAATGAAACCAACTCTGAGTGACTCAACACTAACCTTTACAGAGTCTTATAACTTTCTACTTTCTTATTTCCCTTCTGCCAGTCCATATGCTTCTTGTGTTTTAATGACTATTGTTTGTTTTTTCTTCCCTGTTTTGGTGAATTAACACTGAACACAGTACTTAGTGTGCCTAGAGGTAGTTAGCAGAAAATATATTTAATAAATAAAAAATACATGGAGCTGAAGAAGTTGCTAAAACAGAAACGAAGCAAGCAAGGAGTATCTATAGATTTGAATGCTAGGGACAAAATTCATAGTGTGAGGTTTGGAAGATAGAGCTCAAAACAAAGATGTCACTCCAGCTATCTTGGCAGAACTTGTTGAACATCATGTCATTATAGAGAGCTCTGGGAATCTCCAAGGATATAATCTCAGAACTCACTCCTCCTTCACAAAAACTATCTGTAATAAGGAACATTTTAAAAAAGAAAGGGTTTCATACTAGGACTGAATACATTGGATACTTTTTCTTCCATTCTTGAGATACTTTGCTAAGAAGAATATTTTCCAACTCCACCCACGTAAATATGAAGAAGGTAAAGTCTCCATCTTTCTTTAGGATTGCATAGTATTCCATGGTGTACATATACCATCTAATTATAGCCCAGGAATATAGGGCAAGGGCAGAGGGAGGGAAGGGGAGAGGGGAAGATGGGAGGAGGGAAGGAAATTGGTAGGATCACACCTATGGTTCATCTTATAAGGATACATGTGAATCTTTCTAAATGTAGAATATAAATGTCTTAACACAATAACTAAGAAAAAGACATGAAGGCTATGTTAACCAGTTTGATGGAAATATTTCAAATTGTATATAAAAACAGCACAGTGTACCCCATGACTGTATTAATATACACAGCTATGATTTAATAAAAAAAAAATTAAAAAAGAAAAGGTTAAAGAGAGGAAGAAAAATAACCCATACTCTTAGAATAGATTAGTCTCAAGCGATTTTGATTCAAAACACGTAAATTTCTTTAAATAAGAATGACTTCTTTCTAATATCTTAAATGTTTATAAAATATGATAGTACTCTTATAAGGCTTAAAAAGTCTTCTATTTTAACATCTTTTACTTTCTGTGATGTAGTGAGATTATTCTACTATAGAAACACTGTATCTGTAAAAAAAAAAAAGTAATTATTGGTTTACTTGGAGAAATGTGTATATTATGGAAACATTCATGGGATAAAGTTTGCTATGTTATGATATTCCCATTTTAATATTTGTTTTGTTAATGTGTAATTCAGATTGAAATTCATAGCTTGATATCTTCTTAGTGTACATCATTAACCCCTTTCATTGCCCAAGGGAGCAAAAATATTTGTAGGGAAAGGGATTAATTGACTTACATAGTTTATCCATAGAGTAGTAAACAAAATTGATAACGCTAAAAGCATAAAATTAGTATATCAAAATTAAATAGAGAAATAAAATTTAAATGCATTGATTTTAAAACTTATATCAATAAAACAAGTCATATTATTATGATATAATTTTAAGTTATATACATCATTTAAAGCTATATATTCTTATAAGTATGCAAATGATATATATATATGTATATACTTATTAAATATCTATTATATATTTAAGCTTCTTTTTGTAATTGAGGAAATCCAACTAATGAAATTTGTGGGACTGTGAAATTTAATTAAATGACTCAATAAATATTTATTCTTTACCTATTGCATGCCAAAATTTCTTCTAGGTTCTTAAGAAATGAATATCAAGATGGACATTGTCTTTGAACTTACGTAGTTTATTACTAATAGATTACCTAGAGTAATGTAGCCAAATCACTGTATTATGAGTCACCAATCTCAATTTCTTCCCCTTTTATTTTAGTTTCTGGTTTTTATTTTACCATGTGATCACATTATTTGTGAACTTCAAAGTTGAGTTCTACATCTTCAGAGAGTCCACCATCCTCCTCCTTAGCCTTCTGTATATATCTCTTTTTAGCCTCTATATATCCATATGTAATTTAACTTTAATTTACTTAAGATGAATAATCTCTTACTTTTCTTGTGGTTATTTGAATAAATACATAGCGCAATGGAGTAATTATGTAGCCATATTTAAATGTCTACCTATTAGCATTCCAATAATACTGGATAAATCATCTAATGCTGATCATTGATTTAAATATGGCTTGTATTTATCTTATTGGGGCAGACAATTATTACAGCTTCCTTATTAATTGATTTACTATATACAAATTTAGTACCAACTCAGGCTAGGCCATGTGCTAGGTGAGGGGGAATTAAAACACTGAGCAGAGCGTATAGAGGCTTCACTTATGCTCTATGGGGCTCACATAAGAGTGGAGCGATAAAAGTTAATCCAAGGCAAAACCAAGAAAATATATAATTTAAAATATGATCAAAATCTTTCAAGCATGGCCACAAATTCTTCTCCTTCTAGCATATCTTAGTATTTATTTTAGGTAGTAAGTAAATGATCTCCCCAAAGTCCTCACTTCTTAGTAATTACATTGCAAATAACTGGATAATACATATTAAAATTAAAAAGTAGATTTGCTTTTTAAATACATTTGTTCAGTATGCCAGTTTTAAAAAAAGCTATCCTTTCTGAAATTATCTTGGCCTATATTTATATATTTAGGTAAATATGAATTCACATCTTAAATGGGATTTGTAATGATGTAGCAATTAAAACTCACCTATTTATCCATTTTTGATTAAGTATGAAATACACATATTGATTTCTACCCTTTTAATTAATTTTTGCATCCCCTGCCCTTGCTCTAATGCAAAGTAATGAATGTCTTGTAATCATAATGATATTACCAACTAGATCCTAAAGATCCTAAGACATTGGGGAGAATTATTTCAATTCTCACTTTGCCCTTGGGGGAGTGATATTTATTAATCATTTAAAAAAATTTTTTCATGCCTCACTTAGGCAAGACTGTCCATTCATGATTTTAAAATATGCATCATTTCTGTAAATGTAACTTTTAAATACTTTTTATGATTATTTCAAAGATGTTCGTAGTAAAATGTTTATTTAACATCTTCAATGAATTGTGTGAATATTTTTAGACTATATAGTCAGTTGATCTATTCTCTTAGTTTGACTAAGTGAAGAAAAGGGTTAAAATTATTGTAGTGATAGGATATTGATGGCAAAGTGATGGAAAGCAAATGCTTCCTAGTTCCAAGAACAAATGCTTACATCGCTTTCCACCTCTGTGGAGTTATTGGCTCTGACACGTTCTTTCTTGAGCAAGCTTTTTCTATACGATTGCGAGCTGTTTTGTAGAACCAATATGTGAAAGCTGGAAGTCAAATAATTAGTCCACAGGGCAGCCATTCCAATAGATTGACAAAATTGTGGTTTCCTAGGAACTATTTTTCTGGATAAGCACTTTTAGTTCCTTCAAACATTTTCTGTAAGAGTTTCATCCATATTGTCTCATCATCATTTGTAGCAGGTACAAAGTATTGCCAAACTGAGGCATGAAAATGTAAAAAAAAAAAAAAAAGATTAATGAATATTGGTCCCCGAGGACAATTATAGAAGCTTAAATAAAAATATGAAAGAAAATACACCTACGAGGATTTTCTGGCATGACCTCATGTTCGTGTGTTGGTTGTGGTGAAGGGTGTAAAAAAGGGAAGGGAGAAAAAGACAAAGAAAAAGAAAATTAATAAAATTCATACACACAAACAAAAAAAATGTGTGTGTGTATATATATAGATATAACTATGATACATATGCATTCACCCAAGTAAATAATTATATTGGTAAGGCTTTCAAGGAGGAAATGGGAGTGAATGAGCATTTTTCTAAGCTGATGAGTTAAAGATGGTAGATTACACACAGTAAACTTCTGGTGATACATCAAGTATCATTCATAACGTCCCTACAACATAAAGGATGGGAGAAATGCATGGACAGATGAGAAGTTTGATTACATTTGAGGAGAGAGTGAATAGATTGGTCTTTGTAGATGAAACAGTGTGGGGGACCCTGTAGGCCTCTGAAGTGATATCATAATTACACAATTATTCCTTTATTGATAGAAATCCATTTCATTTCATGATCCTTTGTAACTGTGAGCCATGTTTCCATTACATAATCACTCTCGTGCCCTTATAGATGGATGCTTTTGTACTTGTTGGACAAATCACAAAGAATGAAGTTACTGGGTCACACAAGACACACACACACACACACACATATATCTGTATATATTGCCGAAATAATTTGGCGAAGGCTGTAACAATTTATATTTATGTAAATAGTATGTTACAAAACTCTTGAACACACTTTTTTGGTAGAAAGATGTTGAGCGGTTTTTAATTTTGACATTCTGATTCCTATAATATTATCGCTCATTGTTCCTTTTTTATTGCATTGCCCTGAAAACTAATGAGATTGAGCATCTTTTCATTAGAATTTGTTCTTCTATTAATTACCTCTTCATGTAATTTGCACATTTTCTAATATTTAGTACTCTTCTTGTCATCTAACAAGTACTGTTATAAATTAAAGATAACAACTCTATCTTCAGCACTGCAAAAATTTTTATAATTTATTCTCTATCCATAGATTTTGTTCATGTAATTTTTTTCCATGCCTACATTTAAAAAAATAAAATATGCCATTTTTTTCTTTTTTTTTTTAGTTTCTGATTTTCCTGTCTTGGTCAAGAAGCTCTCAACAACAGCTTTGCTGTTCCCATGGTGTCCTTCTTTTAGTTTATGTTTTAACATTCAATCACATAATATATATCTGAGCCATTTTCACTTATGGTAAACTTATGGGTACAACTTTTATCTTTTCTCAGTAAATGTAAAAGTGTACTTTTACCTATTCTTAATAAATAAACTGACTTGAAACCACCTTTGTCACATAATAAATTAATATATATCTTGAGCTCTTTTCCAGATTCCTTATCCTGTTCTTTTATTTTTTTGTCCTTTGGAAATAATGTTGAGAGATTTAATGTATGTTCTAATACCTGGAAAGAAAGATCTTTTTTGACTAATTTTACCAGGTTATACCATGGATTTATTTTTAGCTAAAAACATCAATATAATTTTATCCAATTAATCAATCACAACTGATTTGGTATTCTACTAGATATCTGGAAGTCAATGTTTTATTTTTATAACAATTTACCTTTTAATAATACAGTTTTGTTTTGGAGTAAGAGAAAACAGATCTTATATCCTTTGACTTTAGTTTTATTTTGCATTCCTCTACTAGATTATAAATATAGTTTTCATTCTATTCTTTTTTTTTTTATTATTTGGGATTCATTGAGGTTACAAAGAATTAGGTCACATTGATTGCAACTGTTAGTTAAAGTCCCTCTTGCAATTGTGTCCTGCTTCCAAGAGGTGTGCCATATGCCCCAGTCCTTTCCCTCCTCCTCTCTGCCCGATCCCTCATTCTCCTATCCCACTCATTATATTAGATCATCTACTGCCCTTATATTAGAATTGAGAACTTCGGATTCTTGCTTCTCCATTCTTAGGATGCCTTACTAAGATGAATATGTTCCACCTCCACCCAGATTAATACAAAAGATGTAAAGTCTCCATATTTTTTAATGGCTGAATAGTATTCCAGGTATACATATACCACAGCTTGTTAATCATTCCTGGGTTGTTGGACATTTAGGTTGCTTCCACATTTTGGTGATTGTAAATTGAGCTTATATAGTTTGCATTATATCCTTATAATAATTCTTAATCTTAAAATGCAAGCGTAGAGTGATATGTATTATTTCCTTTTCCTTTGAGCTTATACTAAAATTGAAAGAAAAATCAAGTGAAAGTACTAAACTAATAAAAAATTTCATCAGCAAATGCTAACTCTAATTTGTTTTCATACAATTGAACAATCATATTAACAACAAAACAAGATTTTTTTCCTATTGTTTGGTGATTGATTATATCTTTTTGTTGTTGTTGCAGTTTGGCCTGGGCCAGGTTTGAACCCACCACCCTCGGTATATGGGGCTAGTGCCCTACCCACTGAGCCACAGGGGCCACCCAGTGATTGATTATGTCATCTTTCAATATTTCAGTATATTGATAAGAAAATTAAAATTAATCTAAGTAATTATGATTATAAAGGAAAATTTTGTCTATGTCTTGGTTTAAATAGAAAGTGTTTTAACATTTTATTAGAGGTTATTTCTGTTTTACTTTATCTAGAATTTTATTAGTAATACCTGACATATTTTAGCAATTTTTTTATATTATATTTTGTCTTTTAATTTTTTGAGAATTAATAAATTATGGTAACAGACTTTCTAATTTTAGTCATATCTTACCTTCATAAAGCATATTATATTTAATCATGTTAGTATACATTATTGTAATTTTAACTACTTACAGATTTTATTATTTGACTTTCATTCAGACTATATACTAATCTATATTTTTATATTATTAGTTTAATAGTGTATTTATACTTTTTTCATAAGATTAATTAGGAGGGCTTTCTAAAAATGATCTAGAATAAATTAAATAAATTGAAATCATCAGCTCTCTAAGTTTTCTAAAATTCAACTGTGACCATATATGTATTGATTCTTAAAGTTTTCAAAAAGTATATCTTTAGTCACTTTATCAATACCTTATAATAACTTTCAACGTTTGGGATTCCTTTTTGATAGATCTTCTTAGAAAGAATTTGTATGAACTCAAAAGTTTTGACAAATTGATTTTCAAAATTTTGCCATAGAATCACATGCAACATTGACTTAATAGTGTAATATGTGGCTATGATGATGACTCTTTTCTTTGTCTTAAAATTTGCATTTTTCTTTTTTTAATTGTGTAGGTCATTAATTTGATAAACCAGTATAATTTAATACTTATCTGTGTTCTCACCATATTTTAGACCAATAGAGCTTGTATGGTAAACAGGTCTAGATTTCTGCTGTCCACTATGGTAGCACTAGACCCGAATGGCTAGTAAGCTCTTGAAACATAGCTACTAAAAAGGAGAAACTGAATTATTATTTTAAATAATTTGTATTTAAATGGCTACATGTGCTGTGGTTAGAGGCTACTACATTTAATAGTACATGTGTAAATGTGGGGAATAAGCCAGGGACAAAATGGATAAAGTGACCATCCTCATGGAATTTACACTGTAAGAGGAGGAGAAATTTTGGACTGACCCCTGACTTGTGATGGTCTAACTTACAATTCTTCTTCTTCTTTTTTTTTTTTTTTTACTTGAAAATGGCCTGATAGTGATCCATATTCAGTAAAAACTGACCATTCTATTTTTCACTGTCAGTGCACTATTCAATAAATTACACGACACATTCAACACTTTATAATAGAATATGTTTTGTATTAGATAATTTTTGCTTAACTACTAATGTAGGTGTTGGGAGCACATTCAGGTTACTCTAACCTATGATGTTCAGTACATTAGATGTATTATGTCATCTTTTGCCTGGCACTTTGGGAGGCCAAGACAGGAGGATTGCTTGAGACTAGGAGTTGGTGACCAGTCTGGGCAATGTAGCCAAACCCCACATCTACAAAAAATAAATATATAAAAAATAAAACAACTTAGCTTTTAATGGCGATATGTACCTGCTGTCCTAGAAAGCAGGGAGGCTGAGCGGAAGGATCACTTTAAGCTAGGTGGTCAAAGTCGCAGTGAGCTATATTCATGATACTGTACTCCAGCTTGGGCAATGGACAGAGACTCTAACTCAAAATATAAATAAATAGTAAATAAATACAAATAAATGCATCATCAGCTTACTATATTTTTGATTTATTATACAGGCTGTAACCCTATCCTAAATAAAGGAGCATATATATATATAAGTAGATAAAACTTAAATATATGATCAGTATTTAATAGGTATTATGTAGAACTTAAAACAGACTAAGGGGCAAAGTAGAATAGGAGATATTGTTATTTTCTAAGAAACAATGAGGGAAGACCTCTTTGAAAATGTGGCATTTGATTAAGTATTGGAAATTAGTGACGGGGCAGGTCATGGGAGAAATAAATGCCAAGACCCAGGAAGGGGGACATGCATGTGAACAGGAGGGCAAATGAACCACAGGGAGAGAATAGCAGAAAGTGAATCATATAGAATTTTTAGGGCACTGTGAGGAATTTAAATTTCTCTGAGTAAGATGAGAAGCCATAAAAAGACTTAAGAGAAGAATATGTTGATCTAGGTTTACTTTAGCAGGAGCCTTCTGGCTGTTGTTTGAATACATTGTGGAGGACAAAGGCAGAAGCTAAAGAGGAGGCTGTTGCAATTTTCTTGGTAAGAGATGGTGTTGCTCGGATGAAGTAAATAAAAGAGGTTGGATTTTAGATCAGCTTTAATTATAAAATGATAATATACTTTTACATACGTAAACTGGTTGTGGAATATGAATGAGAAAAGCTGAGATATTCCCAAGGAATGTGGTCTAAGCAAAGGTGAGCAGGTGGGTGGTATTTAATGAGATGGGGAAAATTGCAAGAACAACAGATTGAACTCCTGAATCTGAAGGTCAACTCATGATTGGAACACATGTTTTAGGGAGGAATGTAAATTTGGTAAGCACATGTATGAGTCAGAATTCAGAGCAGGACATATGGCTAAATAAATATTTAGGAATCATTAAATATTAGGATAATTATTTCAATGATTTGTTATAATGGCAATATTCTATCCTATGTTTTCCAATATGGCACACATGTGGCTATTGATCACGTGGAAAGTAGCCACTTTTAACTTTATATTTAACTTCAATTTTACATTTAAATAGGCACACATGGTTAATAGCTACCATGTTTGAACAAGCAGATATAGACAGTCCTAGAAAATGAAAGATTGGATAAGATCATCCTGGGCATTGGTTCTCAACTGAAGGATCCCCCACCTTATAATCATACAAACATTTGTAATACTCCTTACCACTCTGAAATTTGAAAATTTATAATATAACTATATAACATGCTTATAAATAAATTTTTAAATGTTAATATATATAATTTCCAATTCATAGCCTAAAGGAGAAATAAATGAAATTTATAGAAATATATTTTAATACACAAATGATCTGGAATGACTACAACAGAAGACAAATGACTAATCAGCACATATACTTCCAGTAACCATGAACGTGGCAGCTACTAATAAGACCTAATTTAGCTGAATTTTATCAACAATTGGAGCACCATGTTCAGGGCTGCCGTCAGCCTTCAACACAGTCTTTTCTCGACAGATCAATGCTAGTCAATTACCTTCTGGTTAAAGGCAGTGAGTACTAGCCTTGCAAAAACTATGATGTTCACATGCTGCACAGAGTCACATTCTAAATTCCAATCATATATGCACATTTTCACCCTTGTAAATGCTTTGCAGGACATTGAGAAGTTGTGGATGATGTAGAAAATAATATTGGTGGAGAAAGCCTCTCATTCATTGCAGTAGAACTAGCAGCTTTTCACAGTGCATAGGTTGAAACGTAGTATTTGCACAGAACAACTGTGGATGAGTATAGTTAGTGGCTAAGATTCAATAAAAACCCTGATAGATTATACACTGTGAGGACACATAAATTTTACGTATATTGATTCTTATAAGGACTTTTCTTTTGCTACAGAACTGACATCTAATACATATTAATTCAATTTAAAAGAGAGAATATTTAATATCATTATTTCAAAATCAGAGGTAATTATTATAAATTATCACTAGAAGCCAGAACATGTAAATTTTGAAGTATATATTAAACTTTCAATTTATCATTTTGAATAATCAAGGGTTATTTAAGTAATTGACTTCTTAATATCCTAAGACATTAGTGGAAGTGGAAGTGAAAAGAGACAATGAATTCTGGGTGCCAGATATATGCCATTGATAATTGAGTGCATCATATTGGAAATCATTCTTAGTATCTCTATTCTGGATTATGTGTACCTTAAATTTTTATTTTATACATTATCTCTTTCTCAATTAGTAGAACTTCACTTCTCCCATAAGATTGGGACCATTAGCTGGTCAATTAATGGAAAGATTGAGTTGAAGCAAAGAATAAAAACAATAATTTTATACATGATATTATAATTTAAAATATATATGCATTTTAATTCACTCATATTTAATGGGTCTAGTAGTTACAGAAAAAATCCATTATAAGTCACTTAGTTTTAGATATTTTTCTTTAAAATAAAACAAAAACTCAAGGGATCTTTTTAAAGTAATTATTTAACTTAATCGTTATTTTAAATCATAACTGTATACATTTATTGGATACAATATGATGATTTGATATACCATGTTGAATGCTTAAATAAAACTAATTGACATAATCATCACTTCACTTATTTTTTTTTGTGGTAAGACATTTAAAATTTATTCTTAATTATTTTGAAACGTACCCTTGCATTGTGCACATTTGGTGAGATATCACTAAATGCCCTGCCTCCTCCCACTAATTGCCCTCCCCATCCCTTTTCACTCTTCTCTCCCCCTTGCTAGACTATATTTGTGTTATATCATTCGTATGAGTGTGTGTTTATATATTGATTTCATAATCATATATTAATAATTAATAAGTAATATGTTATTTCATAATAATGATAGTACTGAGTACATTGGATACCCTTTTTTCTATTCTTGAGATACTTCTTTAAGAAATAATTCCATTCTTTTAAATTCGTTGAATGGATCTTCTCAGACTGTCCCTTAATTAAACAGAATAGCAACAGAAATCTTCATACTCAGACAAAGTCATTGAAACTAATCTTAGGTTGAATGATAGCTGGGTGAAAAAACAAGATTAAGAAGGAAATCATCAGATTTTTGGAACACAATAATAAAGACACAAACTATCAAAACTTGTGGGATAGTGCAATAACATTGTTAAGAGGGAAATTTGTAGCCTTAGAAGATTTCATCAAGGAAACAGAAAGAAAGCAAGTCAGCAACATAATAGGCCCATCTTAACCAATTGGAAAAGGAAGGTCAATCCAACTCCAAACCCAGCAGAAGAAAAGAAATCACCAAAATTAGGACAGAATTAAATGATATTGAAGACAAAAGAATCATTCAGAAAATCAACGGAGCAAAAAGTTGGTTCTTTCAAAAGATTAATAAAATTGATAAACCTTTGGCTAGACTAACAAGAAACAGACAAGTAAATTAGTTTTCTAATAACTTCAATCAGAAACGATAAAAAGGACATTACAACCGATACCACAGAATTTCAAAAAAATTCTCAATGATCACTACAAAAAACTATCCTCATAAATATGAAAATGTGGAGTAAAAGGAACTTTTAAGGCAACGCAACACTATTATCTTCTTTAGGCTGGGCATACAGGAGATGCAGAATAACTGTAAGACAGAGACAATATTTGCTTAAGGAGAAACCTAAAGAAAGAAAAGAACCCTTGATAACCAACTTGTGGCAAAAATTACACAGAATCATAGAATTTTTATTGCTTAGCTTAAGAGTTACAAGAAGTTCAGAAAGAAGAAAAAATATTTTAATGAATTACTTTAAAAGGCTATGTATGAAGTGTGATAAAATAATCAATCCCAAGTTGTAAATTATATCAAAGGACAGTTGTATACTAAAGCATATTTATTAGAAAACTAAACATCCTTTTATATATAAATATGTCTTTCTACCCGCTTTTTAAGCATTTTAAAATCTAAGGTTTTCCCAGTTATATTGAAATGAGTTTTCCTAGATTAAAATATTTTACATAATCCACACAGTGTTAAATTGGGAAATCTTTCCCATATTTTTTTTTTCTTTCCCATATTTTCATCTCTCACTAGGTGGTATGTCATGGAGAACCATGCAATCAAATAATTATTGTCTCTCTCCTACTGGTCTAACTCTAAGTGAAGTTCTCTGGAGAATTGAATAAGAATCTTGAAAAGTAAATCTACTAAACTAACCGGAACCCGGCATCATTACAAATGCATACATCACTATTTGAGAATAATGGCATGGATTATAACCCATTTAAATATGTGTCCCAATTTAGTAAATTTTCTTAAATGATTCTAAGAAAAGTTTTGAAATCTCATTATTTCTCACCTTTCCATATATCTCTGAAAGCAGAGCAAATCTTCCATTATAATAAGTGCTCAAGTTTAATAATGCTGAATCTTACTATTTAATAAAAAATTTTCTTACATTTTTTGTTGAATAGAGCGTACTAGTAGTTATGGTATAAAACCTTTGGTTTATGCTTTTAAAGTACATATTATTTATAATACTTGGTAGTAATGTGTGATGTAATAGATAAAATTACTTTGCATGGCTATCATGATAATCTATAAAATATAGATTTAAAATATATGCCACGTCACTACTTACTCAGACAACTTTTTTTTGCTTAATTTTTATCAGCATCTGATTTCCCCTTTTCTTATAGAATTGGCTCTTTGGTTCTAAACTGATCTTTCTGCTTCCATTTTTGTTAACATATTATTTTATTATTTATAAAATATATAGGCTGAGCCTGTTAGGAGTTAAAATCAGTTGCATGAGCACTTCCACTTTGATTTAGAATGGGATCACAAGAAACACATTTACCTTTTTGCCTGAAAGAAGCTTCCTCAAAACAAAACACAGCAAAACACAAAATATATAAAATAGTGGCTTTGAAGACAAGAGACATCTGACAGTGAAGGAGAGTGATCCTTGAGAGACGGTACACAAAGGACATCTTATGACTGTTTCAGCTCAGCGCCTTGAAAAATCAGTCAGGACTCATAAAGGAATCTGCATTGGAGCTGAACAGACTTTCAAAATTGAGGAGATGAAGCTGAAAGTTGAGGACCTTCCATAGGATAGAGTACTAGAGAGGAGAGAGCCCGCCTCGTTAAAGAATCTCAGTGTTCTGATCAGTCCATGCATAGGAAAAAATTACTTGAAGCCAGGGAAGGAATCATCTAAACTGATTAGCAGAAGCAGTGCCCAGTGCTGGCACCGTGCCTGTTCCCACCAGTCAGACTGAAAAAAATACTCATAATTCACAGGACTTATATTATGTACTCAGAAAAGTATTTCTCCAGTAGTGGGGGGGTGATTAACTCAAGACAGAGGACTTTTCCAGACCCAACTAACAAATCATTAAAGCAACATTCACATATGTGAAATTCTCTCCAAGAAACTAACTGCATCCCTTGAGAAAGCTCAAGAATTATAGGTATATGAAAATATTTGGCGCTCAAGAAAGCAAAATTCACAATGTCCGGTTTTCAATCAAGGATTGCCAGGCACTCGAAGAAGCAGTGAAACACGATCCATAATGAGAAGAATAATCAGTCCACAGCATAGTGATGCTTGAAAATCCTTGAGGGCAGAGATCTTTCTTCTTTAATAATATACCCACCACACCAAGCTCTATGTTCGGAATTTTTTGGCCATTAACAGAAGGCACCTCTCCTTTCCTAATGGGGACTTACATAAATAACTTACAATAATTACATTAGAAGAGAATGGCAATTCTCATTACCTATATAAGTAACAAACTAACTAAGTGAATATATATATATAAACACATACATATTTCATATTTCCTTGCTTCTCAGGTTGCAGATATGATTTGCAGATATGATTTGCATATATGGTAATTGGTCAACACCTGTTATCGAAACTAAGGGAGGTAGGGAAAAAGAAGGCCGAAACCCATTTAATTCTTTTATAGATGGTCATAACCGAAGTGATTCTGAAGCTGATAATTGGTAATCTCAGTAGCAGTGTCATGAGTAAAGATGGTTTCTTTAACTTTCAACATTGGCATTGTTTCTAGAACTGGTTCTCAAAGCGGCAGCTATGGTGGTACTTTATTGAAGCAGTGTCTGATCCTGACAGACATAGTAGCTTCTTTGGTGGTAGTTTTCATGTGTGGCTCTAGGAGTCATCTTGAGTGCTTGTTATGAAATCTCTTTCTGCAGCTCTCCCAGTGAATCTGTCAGCTAGAGCTTTACAAGTGAAGGGCTGTGGCATGCTATTTATATGTGCAAAAGCAAATGAGTTGTGGATGCCAAAATATTGATTCTTCTCATTCACTGGACAACTGATTTGGGCTTGTGAGAGCAGGTCAGAATCTCTGAGATGGTCCTGCTTGGATGTAAGAAGCCTAAATATTCCATGTAATATAAGTTTATGAAGACTTGATATAAACCAATTAGTTAAAGGTGATAAATTCCATTCTGCTAAAACCAGGTAAAATAAATTCTATTTTCTTCCATTTGACCAGGCATCAACACAGTAGGAATCCCCGGATCAAGACTGTTTTAACCTGAGCTGTCTAAAAACAAAGGCAGAAGAATTTGTGGAGCTGCTTTATTGGGTGTACGGGGGCAGGACAGAGTAACGGAGGTAAGAAGGGAGAAGTTATGCAGATTTGTTATTGAGGTAGTTTTTTATTAATTGTGATTGATTTCTTGGTCCTATGGAACAACCTTTCTTAAAAATTTGTTTTTAGCAGTCTCAGGAGGTAGTTTATTTATCTCTATTTTATTTCAGAATGTTAGGGGGTAGAGATGTTTTGTTTACATACTGTGTTTTTTGTACAAAATTAGGTGTATGAATTCTATGGAGTACTACTCAGCCATAAATAACGGCAATCTAGTATCTTTTTGAACAACCTGGAGGAAACTGTAAACCATTCTTCTAATAGAAACCTGGTAAGAATGGAGAAACAAACACATGTCCTCCCTACCAAATTGGAACTACTTGATAAACACTTAAGTGCACATATGGAAACAAATCTCAATGAAAATCAAACTGGGAGAAGAAGGGGATGGGTAAATTCACACCCATTGGGTACCATGCACACTTTCTGAGTGAAGGGCACACTTATGTGTGTAACATGACTCAACTTACATGACAACCTTTAAGAAGCAATTAAAACTGTCCTTTAGGACCACTTGTGGTAAGAAATAAAAGGGGAAGAAATTTAATCATAACCCTTTTTGTTTCCAGTGATGAAAGCTTTGTTCGAGAAAGTGTTGAATTCTCTGCAATTACAATTATGCATATGTTAGTCTCGAGTAGAGTCCAGCCACATGGAAAGGGAAGCCATGGGTTGGAAAGTTGGAAGCAAAACAGTTGGTCTTAAGGCAGGTGAAGCACCATCTGGTTGTACCTGCACAAGGCCAGTCAGAACCCACGTGCACCTGCCGCTCCCTACAGGGACAGTGGGTCAATAAGTTGATGAAGCCAAGAGAAGCTGAAGTAATGCACAAGGGACAAGCTGTTGTCATCACTCTTTGTGGTTTGTTCACTCGAAACTGCATTTTACACTGGCTAATCCTCATGTTTTGAGATTCATTATAGATATTCCTTACTTAAAGAGGTCTTCCATGACTCTTCTGTCTTCCTTTACAGGAGGTCAAACTGCTAGATTTTAGCAGGTCGTTACATCTTCTCCTGTAGGTAGCATATATCAAAATTTTTTTTGATGTGTGGCTTTGTAAAAATATTTCTTTAATATAAAACTCATTATTTAGTTTAAAAATTCTTTCTTTCTTTTTTTTTTTTTTTTAAGAGACAGAGTCTTACCATGTCACCCTTGATAGACTACTGTGGTGTCACAACTCACAGCAACCTCAAACTCTCGGGCTTATGCGATTCTCTTGCTTCACCCTCCCAAGTAGTTGGGACAACAGGCATCCGCCACAATGGCCGGCTATTTTTTGTTGCAGTTGTCATTGTTTGTTTAACTGGCACAAGCTGGGTTCAAACCTGCCACAGTGCTATGGGCACCAAGCCATAGTTTAAAAATTCTTGAGGGCAGATATATTTAATATATTTTCCTTTTATAATATACCCACTGCGCCAATAACTGTGTTTGAAATTTAATGGGTGATTAATAAATATGTGTTAAATTAATAAACCAGTTCCTTATAATGATTATATCTTTACCCTAATCTCCACGAAGAAGAGGAAAGGTAGGTATAAAATATATTTACAATATAAATTGCTTATCTTCACATCTTCACAGGATATACAATTTTAGGTCAGTTTGCTATAACGTATGACAATAGATTACTTGTTTATAGGTAAATTCTGATAATCAAAAAGCACTTCTTATTGTCTTATGAAAAACAAAGTCCTTTTCACATGAACATTTAAAGGTTATCAGTATGTTGATGGACATTGGAATAGCAATAAGAATTTTTCCTTCTATTATTTTTGTCTATGGTCATTACTATTACTCTTTCAACTTCAAAGACTAGATCTAAAAAAATGCATATAATTGATTCAAAAGAGAGAATATAAATGTTCATTTATTTTTACTGTTATAGTAAACATTATTAGAATTAATTATTTGACTATAAGGGAAATAATGATAAAATTACTTCTTGTAATCATTAAATAAGCTCTGATGTCAAAAATATTATGCAAATATAACTTGCGGGAAACACTGGGCAATAATTGGTTAGGTGTGTGTGGATATCAAAGTGTCCTGTGTTGGAATCTTCACTCTAATGATTGTACTTATTTCACTCTGATTAGGCTTATTGGGCTCTCTGATCTTTTTCTATAAATAGAAAATTGGCACCGTCACATTTCAAGTCCCTTAAAATGCCATAAATTGTAAGATAATACTATTTTATGTACTATTAACCAAAAAAAAAGTGAATAAGTATGCTATGTGGCCTTCTATCAATTTTAATGTGAATCCCTATTTTAGAGATATTAAAATTTAAAGAAAGAAAAAGAAATAATTGGCTTAAATTGATGAAAGACAGTGGACCTTTTTGATGATTGAGATAATGAAAGTAAAAGCTTAACACACACCCAAAATATCAGAGCTCAGTCCTATCTGCAATAAATAAAAATCTGAAAATCTATACCATCTTTAAAAAACTGGGAAACATGATACAATCCATCTCAAGGCTTTTTTGGTTTCCTATCATGTATTTTTCAAAGGCTGCCTTTATAATTGAGCATAGCAAGCATTGGTATAATCGCTTTGTTTTTAATCATTTAATTTCTTTTGTCCTTTCCAATTCATTTCATTTGGTATCAGAATTCAACTGGAGTGCTTTTGACTTAACAATAAAGAGAAGTAAAAACTGACTGAAGTTAAAACATTTTCTAAATAGCTTTGCAATCTAAGTGTGTCTGCTTCAGGTTGATGTATAAGTTTATTCATTATGTTAACTTAAATATTTAAAAAGATCACCCATACTTGTACTCTTGATTCTTGCTTGTCTATCATATTTGTCAAATACCTTTCAAAATTAGATCTTGGGATACAATCCTGCTATGATGATCGCATGCATGCATATTTTCTAGTTACATGCCTTTTTGAAGATCAGCCAGCATCTCAATAAAAGAACAACTCACCATACATAATTTTGTAAATTGTTTATTATTGTAGTTGTCTAGCTTTATGAATCAAATATGTTTTAACTCATTCTAACAGCATGGACTGAAAGACCTACTTACATTACAATAAATTACTTTTATTTTACAAAGCTTTTTTATTTGTTAGTTGTATATCAGATGTCTAAACATAACACGTTCTGAATTAGCAATAAAACAAAATAGATGTCTGGCTCTTTCAGATGACCAGCAAAAATCAAATCATTTGCTAAAAATAACAACGAATTTTATTGGTCCTATATCTTACATGACACAGACTATTTGATACCATAGGTCAATTCTTCATCATATCCTTCTATTTCTATTTTTTTATTTATGTTTCCTCCCCTCCAAATGACTATAGAAAGTGAACAAAAAATTGTATCATTAAAAACAAAACTCTGGCTTGGCGCCTGTGGCTCAATCGGCTAAGGTGCCAGCCACGTACACCTAAGGTGGCGGGTTCGAATCCCCAGCCCGGGCCTGCCAAACAACAATGATGGCAGCAACCAAAAAAATGGCCAGGCATTGTGGCGGGCACCTGTGGTCCTAGCTACTTGGGAGGCGGAGGTAGAAGACTCACTTGAAACTAGGAGTTGGAGGTTGGTATGAGCTGTGATGCCATGGCACTCTACCCAGGGGGATAGCTTGAGGCTCCATCTCAAAAAAAAAAAAAAAAAAAAAAAATGCAATAAAACAAATTAATGCAAAATTTTTGAAAAAAAAAATACCAACCCAAAATGTATCTTTTCA
>CAUYQV010094402.1:0-11817 GCA_963574575.1 Galagoides demidoff
GGCCATTTTTTGGTTGCAGCCATCATTGTTGTTTGGTGGGCCCGGGCTGGGGATTCAAACCCGCCACCTTAGGTGTACGTGGCTGGCACCTTAGCCGATTGAGCCACAGGCGCCAAGCCGAACTTAAGCTTTCAAAGTCTACACACGTTCTTTGAAGAAGGTCCCAGACAACCTCACATGGTGGCCATCTGAGCAGTGTACTGCCATGTGTGCTCTCCCTCCTTGATCTCACTGCCCTCTTTCCTCACTTGCTTTCCCAGCCATCCCAGCTCTTATCGCCCCCAAGGTAGTGTTAGGACATATATTGCTGCCTTGAATCTACTTCTTAGAGAACCTGGGCTAAGCCAAGTGTCTTATTAGGATGTGTATAAGATGCATCAAAGTTTGGCTACTCGGAAGGGAGACAAACAGGGCCTGGGTGCTGCCTCTTTCCCTGCTATGTTCTAGGGCCATGGCCAAGGCGTCTCCACAGGGCTCCTCGAAAAGCCTTTGATCTTGTTCAGTTCCATCATTTTGCAGCTGAAGAAACTGGAGCCTAAAGTCACAGTGAGTTTGAAGCAAAGCCGGGCTAGAATCCAGTCTCCACTCCTAATCCAGTACCCTTCCTATCCTGTCAATTTAAGAGCTTTTGAAAAATCTTCCTTCCCCAGAACATCTTCCCACACTGGCCTGCCACCTGCCACTAGAAAGTTTTAAAGGCCCCTTTTAAGCTGCAGCTACCACTTGGAAGTCATGACACATAGACCCCTGGACTCAGGCTGGGACCCAAGAAGACAGGTAGAGGAAGGAGACAGATAGTGGAACAGGGAAGAGCCAGTTATTCTGGAAAGAGGCAGCCAAGAAGGGCCTGACCAGGGACCTATATGTGTGGGAGACTATTCGTGCTTAGAGGGCTGTACGTAGGGACTGTGTCAAGTGGTGTTGCCTGTAGGTCCTTGTTCTTCAGGCTGAAGTCACCCTTAAGAAACCTGGGCAGGACCAGAAGTCACACAGTGGGGAAAGAGAAGAAGATATTTGCCCCAAATGACTTTAAGATTCTTGTGATTGTGACTTCTCAAAACAACTGGGTACAGGTTGATGACGAAAGAGGTTTTATAGTACAAGGATACCGGGGCATCTTAGAGACCTGTGCGTGAGGATGCAGCTAGGCCTTGGGAACTAACAAGAGCCTGGACTTAGGAAGCCCAGGAAGTCACCTCTGCCAGCGCTGTTCCTGTGTCATCCTCTTTTGCTGCAAGCTGGTTTTCCCTACTTTTTGGGAAACATGGCAACACATGGCCTCCTTCAACAGCTTCCAAATTTGTCTCTCTTCCCTTATGCGCCAGGACTCTTTGGGCCAAATTCTAAGTTCCCATGAAGGGATTCATATTTGGCCGAGTTTGAACCTACCTGCATCAGGTGGTGTACAAATACAAATACTTGCTCTGTAACCAGGCAGCCAAGCGCCCAAGAAGGGGACCGTTCCCCATCCTGGGTTTGCACAATTGAACAAAAACCCTGAGGTAGGAGGATGTGTGCTCTTAACACACAACCATGTTGTAAGGGATCCCTCCCTTGTACATGTGTGAATTCAGACCCTGCCAGAAGCCCACTGCCCCGCGGCCAGCCCCTTCACCTCCCATCTGCTGCTGTCAGCTGGGAGATGCTGACAGGGTCCCAGGGTCTGCCATTGTCCTAGTGTCTTCCCTTTTTCCTTTTCATTGCTTTCACTTTTAACAGTTATCATCTCTTGCACATTACTGTGTGCTAATCCCTGGTCTCAATGCTTCTCGTATGTTCTCTCACTGAACCCTCACAGCAGCCGTAAGAGATGAGAATAAACTTGGCCCCTGCTTCACTGGCCTGTCCATGGGGAGCCTGGGCAGCCTGCCCGTGGGGCCTACATTATCCAGAAAGCACCACACGGACTACCTGAGCAGACGACCAGGGAGGCTACTGGGGCTGGGGTGGGGGGTCAACAACTGCTTTGAAAACTGTTTAAGAATTGTCAACCCTGAGAGTATGGGAGAGGGGGAAGTGGGAGGGGGATCCGTATGCTCTTACCTAATGGGCACAAAATAAGAGTCTATGGCACACCTCCTGGGTGCCAGATACAAGTACAACCAGGACTTTACCTAACAAATGCAAATATTGTAACCTAGTTGTTTGTACCCTTACATTAATCTGAAATTAAAAGAATCGTCAACCCTAAAAAGATTAAATTATAATTTAAAAAAATTTGTCAATCTTGAACTCCTTGTAGTCAGATTTTGAAATTTAATCATCTATTAGAGTGTTGTAGGAGGCCCAGAGCTATTAGTCTTTAGAAAATTGTGACTTGGGCAGTGCCTGTGGCTTGGTGGGTAGGGCCGGCCCCATATACTGAAGGTGGTGGGTTCGAACCTGGCCTCAGCCAAACTGCAACAAAAAAATATCTGGGAATTGTGGCGGGTGCCTGTAGTCCCAGCTACTTGGGAGGCTGAGGCAAGAGAATCACTTAAGCCCAAGAGTTGGAGGTTGCTGTGAGCTATGATGCTACGGTACTCTACCAAGGGCAATAAAGTTAGACTCTTATCTCTAAAAAAAGAAAGAAAGAAAATTTTGACTCTTCCTGAAGGCATCTTCCTAGGCCTCATCCTCTGAAACTTGGGAAGCTGTTCTCTGAGAGGATAGCCACGCTGCCCAGAGCCTTGCCTTTGTAATTGGCCCTGTCTACTGGAGGGAACATGGCCTTTGGAGACAGAAACTCTGGTTCCCTCTGGTCTCATCCATGTTGATTCAAGGCTGTGTGATCCTGGGAAACTCAGGTTCTCTGAGTCTTGGTTTCTTTACTTATAAAATGAGCATGATCACAGCAACCTTCTCTGAGGCTGCTGGGAGGCTCAAAGAAGGCAGTGGAAGCCTGACAACTCATAGCCATCGTGCTAATGGTGAGACATGGGAAGTTCTGGGGAGGCAATGTTTAATTCAGAGGATGGTCAGCACCAACATGGAGGTTTAGAGGAGAACTTCCTGAGTCCTCTCCACGTTTACCAGGTGGCTCAGCATCCCTTCCAACATTAGAGGAATGGCCCTGAGTTCCTGTGTGCGCGTTGACTCTATGGAAGTGGAAAATACCACCTCCAGTCTGGATTTAGAAGACTCATGTCAGACTGGGCCTGGTGACTCACACCTATAATCCTAGCACTCTGGGAGGCTGAGGCAGGTGGGTTGCTTGAGCTCAGGAGTTCTAGACCAAGCTGAGCAAGAGTGAGAACCTGTCACTACTACTAAGATAAGAAAAACTAGATGGGTGTTGGGACGGGCACCTGTAGTCCCAGCTACTTGGGAGACTGAGGCAAGAGGATCACTTAAGCTCTGGAGTTTGAGGTTCTGTGAGCTGTGATGCCACAGTGGGCACTCTAGCCTAGGTAATGGGGTGAGACTTGATCTCAAAAAAGAAACCTCACATCACCCTTTTCTAACATGGCCTCAGAAGCAGGTCGTTGGAAATATTTTGGAGGCCCACTGGCCTGTCTAGAAAATGAGTCTAAGAATAAACTGAAGTAAACTTCTCTAGTTTGAGAAATAAACACAATAACTGCATTACATCATTTTTTTTGAAATGGGGTCTCTCCCTATCGCCCCAGCTACCATGCAGGGAGATCATCATGGCTCACAGAAGCCTTAAATTCCTAGACTGCAGTAATCTTCCTGCCTCAGCCTTCCTAGTAGCTGGGACTACAAGTGTGTGGCATCATTCTTTGCTAATTTTTCTAGTTTTCATAGGGACATGGTCTCACTCTTGCTCAGGCTGGGTTTCAAACTCCTGGCCTAAAGCAATCCTCCTGCCTCAGCCTTCCAAAGTGATATGATTACGGGTGTGAACCACTGCACTTGGCCACATCTTATTTTTAAAATTAAGTTTTATTAAGGTATACTGTGTTTCCCTGAAAATAAGACAACTGTTTTATATTTATTTTTCTCAGGAAGACACCCTAGAGTTGTTTTTTTTTTTTTTTTTTTTTTTTGCAGTTTTTGGCCAGGGCTGGGTTTGAACCTGCTACCTCTGGCCTATGGAGCCAGTGCCCTACTCTGAGCCACAGACGCTGTCCGGGATGTCTTATTTTTATTAAGTATAATATAACAATCTACATTTATTCAAATACAGTTAAGTCATCTTCTGGAACCTGACAGGGAGAACTGACCTTGTTCGTGGGGCTGGTGCTAGTGATGCATGAACTCCTTTCCCCTACCCGTTCTCATGTGTGCAATAGGATGCCTGCCACTGCAGTTATCACACGCACACCCACGCAAGTGCAAACAGCTCGGAGAAAGCTGTAGCAGATAAAAGGTGTTCTAGTCTTCCTTGCTGCTCCCTGCCGAAATGCAGGGTGTGGCTATGCAGATATGCTGCATAACCACACCAATCACTAGGTCTTATTATGGGGTAGGGCTTATATTTAACAAATGCACAGAAATCCTGCTAGGGCTTATTTTGGGGGTAGGTCTTATTTTTGGGGAAACACGGTAATTTACACACAATGAAATTCTTTAAGTGTAATTTGATGAGTCTTGATAAATATATATTCTCATGGAACCACCACAGTCATGATACAGAATAGTTTCAATGCCTCAAAATATCCCCTGTGCCCCTCTGCAGTCAGTCCCCTTCATCACCCTCAGCTCCTGGCTGTTGGGAAGCAGCCCCAACACGCTAAGGGTCCCCTTCTAGTGGCTTGGTGGAATGAGAGGTCGTCAGAAAAATGAAAAGGCAACCACTGATCTTTCTGTCACTGTAATCTTACATTTCATATGTATGGAATCATGAGCTTTATCTGTCTGGATGCATGCTATTTTTGAGATTCATTCATGTTGTCGTAGGTATTAAGATCTCAATTCTGTTGTTTACTGAGTCAAATTTTGTTGTTTGCATATATCACAGTTTGTTAATCCATGAACCACTTGAAGGACTTTTGGATTGTTTCCAATTTGAGGGTATTATGATAAAGTCTCTGGGAATATATCATGTAAAAGTGTTTGTGCGGACAGATGTCTCATTTCTCCTGGGTAAATACCTAGAAGTGGGATTGCTGGGTCATAGGGTTAAGTATATGTTTATCTTTGTAAGATACTGCAGACTGTTTTCCAAAGTAGCTACATGTATATATCATGTCAAGTGATCTTTAATCTTAAAAACTTCAGATACTCTGCCTGGTAGTAGCAGTCAAGTAAGATTACTTTCTGGGCTTAGAGCAGCAGGTAACTTATGGCTATATCCTCCTGATGGCAAATCAAGTTGGGCGTTTAACTCCTCTATCCTGGGGTTCCTCATCACTGCAGTGTAAGAGGGAAACTTTATACCAGGTCATCCGCCCCTACCCTATCTCTCATGCTCCCTTGCCCTTCCATGATCTTCCTGTGCTGGGCCTTGGCCTCAGTGCCAGGAGCAGAATCAGGTGAAGGCACTCTATACATAATGTATGGATCGTCTGGGAATTATGTTTCCACCCAAAGCAAAAAGCCCTAGTTGTCTGACTTTAAATTAACTATTCATTTGTTTGGCTACAGGATCCCCCATCAAACAATGGGCAAGTCATAATTCTAAATGGACCCAGCAGACAAAGCTGGATCCCTTACCCGGGCGAGGCGATTCACCAGAGGCAGTTCTCAGTTACTTGGTAAGCATTTGTGAAGCTGCGCCAGGATGAGGCACACACAGAGCCAGTGTTTCTTGCAACCTGACTGTGCTAGCCTGACCACTCTGTGAGTATTGTCGTTTCTCCCTGACAGATGATTAAACAGAAACTTGGAGATGTGAACAAAGTTGTTCAAGGTAACCTAGCAGGAGCCAGAGTGGATACCTTGGTCTTTTTGCTCTGCTCTTCCTTCCCTGGGGAACCAAGTTAACATGCATGAAACAAGGCAATCCAGACTTTCGGCCTGAAAACAGTTGAAAACACTGAATACTGCATTAAACTGTGCTTTCTCTGTAAGAACATTGCTTCAGTTAGGAGTTTGTTTCTGATTAAGGCATTGACATCATGATGAAAAGCTCACATAAGCAAAGTTACTACAAATAGAAACCCTTATAATAATTTGTTAGTAAAACTGCCTAGTGTTTATGAGACATACATAAAGGTATTAATTATACAAGGGAACCTATTCTGCAATTTTTTTATACAATATGACAAACTTTACTATGTCTTTAATATAATTTAAAACCAATATGCTAACAACAGTGAGCAGGGAACATTTAATTAGAAAAGCTTTTATGTGTGTTCAGAAAAGCATTGAGCGAAAAACTCTGGTGGTCTTGGTCTAAAGAGACATAATTGCTAGACTGAGGTTTTATATGTGACTTCTTACTTTTTTTGATTAGGTCCTTATTCTCCATGAACAGTGTCCACAGATGGACGTCAGGGATCTTTGAACTGCCCAAAATTATATGCAGCATGTTTTGAGGATATATATATATTTTCTGGAACCACTAGCTTTCATCAGATACTCACTGTGATACAGTCATAAGTTTGAATCATTTATGTCTTCATTTTTTTCTATTGTGAGCAGTGGGATAAAAATTATTACACTGACTTTACAGGAACATTTCTGGTTGTAATCATTCTTTTAAAGAGGAGTTAGATCTTTCTGCTTTGGGCAGTGTAATTGAATTAGAATCTAGTTGAATTATAGTTGAATTACAGTTGAATTAGAATTCTAGTTGAATTATAAAACAACTGGATGGGGGATACTTTTAATGCATCACTGGGTATTCAAGAAGTAAAGGAAATCTCCAAGGTTCCCCCCACTAAAATCAAACAAACAAAAATCATGGAGCTGAGAATGGAGTAGGGAGCAAAGGAGAGGCTGGGCTGCCCTGTGGGCAAATGCTCAGTCAGCTGCTGCTGGGAAGCCTGCCCTGGGAACAATGACCCAAGACCCCACACTTCTTAGGTTTCTCTAAGGGACTGTGTGTTGTTGCTGCCTGCCCCTTCTGAGGTAGCCTCTGCATCACAGAGAAGAAGCCATGAGCAGCATTTTCTAAATTCTTCTGCCAAGTGGGGCTTAAGCTGAACCCCCAAATGAGAGATCCTGAAGGGAGATTTGGAATGTAGGAGAAAGGGAGAGGACACAACTTTCCGGTCGTGTAGCAGGCAGGTGTGCTGGCACCTTCTGAGTGCCTCCTGACAGTCTCCTGCAATGGCTCTGAGCAGGAGCAGTAGCTGCAGGGCAAGCCCTTGAGATCACCCGCTTTGGGTGCCACAGACTGAAGGGTAGTGGAAGGTTCCCTTACTTTTGCCCCCATAGCCTTCCAGTGGTTGTATAAACCTCTATTTCTCTGTATGTAAAACTTAGGTACTTGGCATGCCAATGATCACTTTCTGGCCTCTGAGCTCTAAATTCACTTTTTTTTTTTTATTAAATCATAACTGTGTACATTTATGCTGTACAATGTGCTGATTTGATATACAATGTGGAATGGTTACATCAGTGGTATTTCAAAACTATTAAGAGTAGAGTATAAATGTCTCACCTCAACAAACAAGTAAGTGAGGTGATAGTTATATTAATCATGTTAAATTCACTTTTTGATACCTGTTCTGTGATAATGGGCAAAACTCCTTAAACATATCTCCTCACTGTGAGCATGATTTAAACCTTTTTGGAAAAACAAAACAAAACAAAAAATAAACCTTTTTAGTAGAGGCTCAGAGCTTGTAGCTCAGTGGCTAGGGCACCAGCCATATACACCAGAGCTGGCGGGTTTGAACCCAGCCGGGGCCTGCCAGGCAACAAGGACAACTACACCCCCACCCAAAAAAATAGCTGGGTGTTGTGGTGGTACCTGTAGTCCCAGCTACTTGGGAGGCTAAGGCAAAAGAATCGCTTAGGCCCAAGAGTTTGAAGTTGCTGTGAGCTGTGACGCCACGGTACTCTATCCAGGTCAACATAGTAAGACTCTGTCTCAAAAAAAACCTTTTTGGTAGTGGGCACTGGAAGGCCACTGGGAGGGGAAGCAGCTTTTGTGGCTGGCTCTAGCCCTGTACCTTCAGCGAAAGGTGTGGGTAGGAGGACGTCTGGTGATGCTCTGTCCCAGTCACACATGCAGGACACACGGTCCCTCAGTGACGTCAAAGCCTCGCCCGGCTTGGTGATCACCTTCCTGTCACCCTCCGACATGGACAATGGCACTCCGGGCTTCCCTCCCCTATTGATGCCTTGACTCCCCCCAGGCACCTGTATGCCCACCCACCTGCCCCCAGGTGCAACTCAGGTGTGTCCCAGAAAGTTGTTCTTGCCTGTCCAGTGACTACAGACAAGTGGTCAGGCCACCAGTGGGCCTCAGCCAGCTCTCCAAAGAGGTCTGAACCCTAGCTTGGGAAAGGATTCCTCCAAAGTTTGTCTAAAGGATTGTCTAAAGGACTAAAGGATTCCTCCTATAGTCCTCTTTACATCTTGTAGTTTATCATAGCTTAGTCTTTATATTAAACTTTGCCTGTTGAAATCACTGTAGTTTCTGTCTCCTGACTGGACACAGATGGACATATGTGGAATACACAGAGTGGAGGGCTTCTCCTTTCCTAATAACAGCCTGACTGATAAAGGCTAACTTAGCTCTAGATGTCTAAACACTCTGGCACCCAGCAGAAGCAAAAGCACATCCTTTCTGGGGTTTACTCTCCTGCTTAGGTCCTCAGGACTCATTTATACATTTAAGAAAGGTTTGTTCTTTTTCCTTTCCTGGGGATGCCACTTAGAGGCACGCAGAATGGTGGTGCAGAGTTTGACATACCATCACAGGCTTTCCTACAATACAGCCTCTAACCAAACTAGGCTGTCCCGAACCCCTGGTAATAGAATTGTTTACCTTTATCCGAAGAAGGTTGGGGAAGCACCAAAATCTGCACGTGGCGTGTGCCCAGGCAGACGTCCAGAGGTTGGTTCTATGAGACCTAACATTCTTATGAGGTTATCTAAAACAAGAAACCCGTCAACAGGGCCTGTGGGGTTCCATGTGCACTAAATGTGTTTGCAATAAGATCAAGCGTGCTTTCCTTATTGAGGAGCAGAAAATCCTTGTAGAAGTGTTGACGGTACAAGCATAGAGTCAGAAAGCTAAATAAGAAATGAAGCTTTTTTGAGTAATAAAAATTAAAAGGCTTAAAAAAACTTGTTGCATATCTATTGCATGTTGGTCATTGTTCTAGAGCAGTGATTTTCTTTCTTTCTTTCTTTCTTTTTTTTTTTTTGAGACTGAGCCTCAAGCTGTCCCCTTGGGTAAAGTGCTATGACATCACAGCTCACAGCAACCTCCAACTCCTGGGCTCAAGCGATTCTCCTGTCTCCGTCTCTCAAGTAGCTGGGACTACAGGTGCCCACCACAACACCTGGCTGTTTTTTGGTTGCAGCCATCATTGTCATTTGGTGGGTCCAGGCTGGATTTGAACCCACCAGCTCAGGTGTATGTAGCTGATGCCTTAGTTGCTTGAGCCACAGACACCCAGCCAGAGCAGTGATTTTCTTTTCTTTTCTTTTCTTTTCTTTTTTTTTTTTTTTTGTGGAGACAGAATCTCATTTTGTCACTCTTGGTAGAGTGCCATGGTGTCACACAGTTCACAGCAACCTCCAACTCCTGGGCTTAGGTGATTCTCCTGCCTCAGCGTCCCAAGTAGCTGGGACTATAGGCACCTGCCACAGGGCCCGGCTATCTTTTTGTTGCAGTCTGGCCAGGGCCGGGTTCAAACCTGCCACCCTGGGCATATGGGGCCTGCGCCCTACCTACTGAGAGCCACAGGTGCTGCCCTAGAGCAGTGGTTTTCAACCAGTATGTTGTGGAGGATCTTAGGTATGCCATGAAAAATTTTAAAGATCACTAAATTATTTTCAAAAGAAGTTCAAAGCATAGTAGGTATATTCTTCTTCTTGGGGAGGGGCACTATGTCACCCTTGGTAGAGTGCTGTGTCATCACAGCTCACAGCAACCTTAGCTTGGCTTGGGATAAGCAATTCTCTTGCCTCAGCCTCCCAGGTAGCTGGGACTATAGGCTCCTAGCACAATACCAGGCTAGTTTTTTTTGTTGTTGTTGCAGTTGTCATTGTTGTTTAGCTGGCCGGGGGCTGGTTAGTACCCACCAGCCTGGGTGTATGGGGCCAGTGCTGAGCCTTTATTCTTTTTTTTGATCAACATAATTTAAGGGTTCTGTGGAAGTTAACCATGGGTTCAAGTGTGTTGTGAGTTAAAAAAAAAGATTGAAGAACACACTGTTCTAGAGGATAGGGATGTAGCAATGAGCAAAAGTCCTACCTTAGAATTTCCCAGAAATGTATCATCAAGCATAGACAGAAACAAGTCACCATGAATTAGAACAGATGACAAGAAGTAACATTTAGACCCCTACAGTTTTTTGTCATTACAATTATCAGATAGAAAATATAAATAGATAGGAAATGCATGTAAGAAATAAAAGCTTATTTACAGGAATGAGCTAGGGCTCAAAAAGATGAACGATAACAAATCTTGGTAAAGTTGTAGAGAAATTGAACCTATCATACTTTGCTGGTAGGATTGTAAAATGGTACAGCCCCTTTGAAAAACAGTCTGGTGGTTCCTGAAACTATTGAACATATAGTTACTACATGACCCCAACCACTCCACTTCCAGGTATATGACCAAGAGAATTACAAAAAAAGTCCACACAAAAACTTACACATGAATGTTCATGGCAGCATTATTCACAATAGCAACAAGTGAGAACAACCCAAAGTCCTATCAACTAGAAAGTAAATTTGGTATCTACATACAATGGAATATGATTCAGCCATAAAAGGAACAAAGTACCCATACATGTATGAAACTTGGAAACATTTTGCTAAGTGAAAAGAATCAGGTCATAAAGGGCATATGCTGTATTAGTCTGTTTATGTGAAAAGTCTAGTATAGGCAAGTCCATACAGACAGAAAATAGATTAATGGCTTCCAAAGACTCCGGATAGAAGGAAATTGGTAATGACTGCTGCTAGGTACAGGGTTCCTTTTGGGGTTGATAGAAATGTTCTGGGGTTAAATAGTGGTAATGGTTGTACAACTCCTGTAAATATATATACTGAACTGTATACTTCAGAAAGAGTAGATTTTTCCCTGGTTTTCTAGTGGTTAGGGGAAAATAGGTAAATTTTGTGGCATGTGAATTATCTCTCAATATAAAGCTATTACTTTTTTAAAATAAGCAAGGCAAAAAGATTACTGCAAATGACCAAATGTATGTGAAAAAGAAGCACAAAGAAACTTTAAAGAGCTTAACAATTTAATTATTGAGATTAATGACTCAGTAGGCAGGATAGGCTAAAGATTAAGTATAGCTGAATAGTGAATTAGTAAGCAGGGAGACAGATTTGAGAAAATTACCTAGAATGTAGCACAGCAATTAGAAATGAGAAATATGAAAAAACAGTTAGGAATGAAAAGATACAGCCAAAGCAGTCCTAAGAGTGAAGCTCATAGCAATGAACATACATCAGAAAAGGAGGAAGACTTCAAAGGAACAACCTAATGGTGCACTTCAAGGAACTAGAAAAGCAAGAACAAACTAAACCCACAATTAGTGGGAAATAAATAACAGATCAGAGCAGAAATAAAATTGAGACCAACATATGGAAGATCAACAAAATGGACAGCTGATTTTTAAAAAGGTAAATAAAATCCACAAATCTTGGGGGGGGGGGGCGGAGCCAAGATGGCGGACAGCAGCCAGCGTTTTGCAGAAGCACCGGTCTCGAAGGAGGCTGAACGGACAGAAGTTTAGCTAAATAGCGGATGGTTTGGAGCAGAGCCAAGAGAGAAGATTGAGGAGCACACTT
>CAUYQV010094406.1:0-11421 GCA_963574575.1 Galagoides demidoff
TTACCTGTTAATTATCTGTCATTAATAAATATTTTACCAGTTTTTTTTTGTGTTGGTATTTGTCTCCTTAAACAGAATATATGCTGCCTGGGCAGCACCGCAAGACCCTTTCTCTAAGGGAAAAAAAAAAAAAAAAAAAAAAACGTTTTAAATTAACCAGGTATACTGGCATGTACCTGTGGTCCCAACTACTCAGGAGGCTCAGACAGGAGATCCACTTGAGCCCTCAAGTTTAAGGCTGCAGTGAGCTATGATCCCACCACGGCATCCAGCCTGAGCAGTGAAATAGAATAAAATAAACAGCATACACAGTGTTTTTTTCCTACCATTCTAACCACCTGCCTTTTCATCAAGTCACAGCTTATTTACGTTTACCCACATGTGTGCTGGGTTTTGTTAATATTTTCTTATTAAATATTTTTCTTTCTTCCATTTGTTTTATAAACCCATACTTTACTGCTTCTTGTACTAACTGTATCCTGCAGATTTTTCAAGAGCGTTAGTGGTAAACTCTCCCAAGCTTTGTCTGAAGATTAACTTACTTTTCCATCACTCTTAAGTGACAGCAACCTGAGCATAGAAACCTAGATTTGCATTTTTCTCTCATTACTTTGAAAATACCGTCCTAGAGTTTTCTGAAGATGCTTCCAGATCAGTTGTCATTCCTAACTGGCGCTTGCTTTTTGTTAAATTATTTTAAGCCCTTTTCTTTGTCTTTGTTATTCTGTAGTTCCATACTGGCATACCTTGTTAGGGATTTAACTTTACTTATCCTGGTAAGGGATCATTGTGCTTTCTAAATATGAAGATTTCTTGTTTTCCATCAATTATGGAAAATTCTCAGCTGTTATATCTTATTATCCCCTCCCCAAATTCTCTCTCTTCTGTCCTCCTGGAATCCCAGTGAGCCATCTGTTGGCCATCACATTCTGTCCTCCCTGTCTTTTAAACTCTTGTCCATACATTTCACTTCTTTCTTAGTGCCATCTTCTGAAGAATGTCTTCAAATCATTCCTCCAAGTCAGTAATTTGCTTCATTTAGTCTAATTTGGTGGTGAACACATCTATCTAAGGATACTTTTCTCTCCATGTATGTGTGTATTTTAAGAAGTCATATTTGAATCCTTTACGCATCTGAATATTTTTTGTATCTATTTTTTCATATTTTATATATCTAAGTCATTATCGTCATGCTAAATTGTTGGCACTAAGCGATAGTATTAGTCTCTGAAGTTGTTGCACCTGTGATTCTGCTGTTCACTCTTACCTACTGCTGTTCTTTCTGGCTATTGATTAGAGTTGATCATTTTCTCAGGTGTTTTGTATAATTATAACGTAAGTTCATTTTCATCAAGGTTTTATCTGTGGCAGACTTGTACGGCCCAGGTTGAGAGCTTTTCCCGCTAGACCTGAAGGGTTTTTACATTTGCTTCTGGTAGATGCTACAGAGCCTGTGAGAAATATAGAAGCTGGTCCCTAGAATAAAAGAGCATTAGGAGTGGCTGTCTTGGACCGTGTACCTCAGGTGGAAGCCAGCAGGGTGGCTGGACCTTACTCCTCTTTTCTGCAAATTCTCACGAATAAATCACTTCTGTCCAGGCACTGTGACTCATGCCTATACCTAGTACTCTGGGACGCTGATCTGGGAAGATTGCTTGAGCTCAGGAGTTTGAGACCTGCCTAAGCAAAAGCAAGACCCTGTCTTTGCTAAAAATAGAAAAATCAGCTGGGTATTGTGTCTGGAGCCTATAGTCCCAGCTACTTGGCAAACTGAGGAAGAGAATCGTTTGAACCCAGGAGTTTGAGATTGTTGTGAGCTAGGCTGACACCACAGCACTATAGACTGTGTGACAGAGTGACACTCACTCTTGTCTCAAAAAAAAAAAAAAAAGGAAAAATTTGGACATTTGTGTCTTCATGGTATCCCAGAAGACCCATGGAAAATACCTGGAGCAAAGCCTCTTTTCAAGGTAATTCTCTTACACCGACTGAGTTGCCCTTCCTGGGGACTTTATTTTCCTAGGACTTAATTTTTATGTTAACTTAAGGTTCGTAGTTTGTTCATTGTACACTGAAATCACGATCTGATATGATGTTTTGGTCTGTGGTTATAAACTCTCACAAATGAAGGTAGACACATATCCACATCCATGTCTAGATACGGTAGAACCTCCATCGTTGACCATCTCCCTACACTGACCACCTCTTTAAGTGGACCCAGTTTTCATAAACCAGACATGTAGCACACGTATGTATCAGTACAGTAGGCCTAGTTCCTTATGTTGACCAGTTGGTTGCAGTCCTTGGATGGTCAACATACAGAGGTTCTACTTCATCCATATAGAGGTACACACAGATTTAGGTAGATGATAGACTCTCAACCTTAGTCCACAGCAAAACAGACAAGTTTTCTTATGTCCCTCTGCCAGTGGGTGGATGTTTCTTCTTGCACACCTTTTAATTAAGTACAAAATGTTTGTACCTAGATAAATGTAGTCTCTGACAAGACCCTGGATGAACAGGCCCTTGCCTACTCCTCTGTCCTTAACCAATACCAGTGTATTCCTCCTACCTCTGCATCAGTCGCCTTCCTCTTTCATGTGTTTCTCAAACACGCCAAGGTTGTGTTGCGCTCACTGTCTCCTTCATAGGACGTCCTGTCCTCATAGAGGTCTAGCTGCTGCTGGTCCCTGAGATCTCACTTCCCTACAGGACAGGCTACGTAGCATGTATTGTTTTCCACTGTGGCACATAGACTAGTACCTGATTCAATAATTATTTTGTTCCATGAGTGAATGAGTTTATGATTTTTCAGCATCACAAATAGCAATCTACTTTAAGACCAAAAATAGTCCAGAATAACTTGCTCTCTCACTACAGCCCGTAAAATCCAAACATATGTATTTAATGAATATAAAAATAAATCCACACTCAAAATTGTAAAGTATTGGCTTGAAGCAAGAAAGATATTCTCCCCATTAGATGCTTAAAAATAGATTCTAAGGTCATAAATACATAAGGCTTTAAATGGTTTATATTTTTTCACACCATTACAGAATGATGTTGGTGATTGATGTTGTTTATGAAAAGAAAATATTAGTGTTGTGAAGGCAGATTGTATTTCTTTTTGTGAACAGCAATTTTATTTTATTCTCCTCAGAGTCCAAGTAAAGCTCAAAACTTAGTGCCGTATGCAGGCCTGGCGCAGTGACTCATTCCTATAATCCCAGTACTCGGAAAGGCTGAGGCAGGAGCATGGCTTGAGTCCAGGAATTCTAGACCATCCTGAGCAACATAGCAAGACCTTGTATAGTACAAGCGTAAAAAAAAAAAAAAAGAATGGCCAAGCATGGTGGCACATGCTTGTAGTCCCAGCTGCTCCAGAGGCTGGGGCAGGAGGATCACTTGAGCACAGGAATTCAGGGTTGCAGTGAGCTATGATTATGCCACTGCAGTGTAGTTCCAGCAACAGAAAATGATCCTGTCTCCAAAAGAAAAAAAAGGGGGGGGATACGGACACCTTATTATATAGACTTAAGTAAGGTCTTAAGTCTTAAGACCTTAAAATGTCAGTGATATTAAAATTTATTATTAATACGTTCACTTTCTCTTGACCTCACCGTACCCTAACCTAAAAGCAGTACATCCAGAGTGGTCAGATAATTTAGTTCTAAACCTCATAAGAAGAAATGCCTTTGAATTCCTTAATTTGTGTCACTTGTCTACATTTATATCATTTTATAAGATCACCAAAAAATACTTCAGAATATTTTTTTATGAATGTGCAGATTTCTTCTAGAATAAAATTACTTTAAGTCATTTGTAATTTGTTGGTTAATTCATGTAAATTTTTAATTTAAGGCTGGGTTATTTCATAGCAATTGAGAAACAGATTGATGATCTCCCCGAAACAGCTGCTGATGCTACTGATTAAAAGTGTGGCAGTCCAATTGCCAGATCTTCTTATTATAAATTTTGTCTTCAAATTTAAGTTGTAAACCGTATAAGTGATTTCTTAAATGCTGCTGTAACTATTCAGAGTTTTATAATGATGTGACAGGTGAAGTCCAAGGAATTTTAATGAAACCATTGCTATTATAGCTATGACAGTGAATATTGCCTCGGGCTAATGAAACGCAAAACCATGTTCTTATCACTGTCCTGGAGTTTTATTTATCCACCCTAGTAGCTGCCATTAAATGTACATATTTTTTAAACTGAATATCAGTTGCCTTGATGTAGCGTTATTGCCTATTCAAATTAAAAGCTTTAACAATAAAAATTTTCCCTTTTCATTACCAAGCTCTTTGCCTTTTTTTTTTTTTTTTGGAGACACTCTCACTTTGTCACCTTGGGTAAAGTGCCATGGGGTCACTAGCTCACAGCAAACACTTGGGCTCAAGCAATCCTCTTGCCTCAGCCTCCCAAGTAGCAGGGACCATAGGCACCTGCCACAGTGTGTGACTGTTATTTACAGACAGGCTCTCCCTCTTGCTCAGGCTGGTCTTGAGCTCCTGAGCTCACACTGTCCACCCTCCTTGGCCTCCCATAGTGCTAGAATTATAGGTGTGAGCCACTTTGCCCAGCCTCTTATATTTTTTAATTGTGTACTTTTGTTTAAATAACCTATCTGGTAGATTTTCTATGTTCAGTGGATAAATGATAGAAGGAGAGAGTTGCAAATGCCCTTGAAAGTGATTTGAGTCCAGGATAGCAATCATGCCCTGCTCTAGCCTCTACTCCTCGTGCCTTGCCTTGGCAAACATTGCTAATTGATAAGGGCTTGCTTGCCCATGGAGTCTCCAAGCAGCCTAAGCATCTTCCTCCACACAGTATTCTAGATCTCCACTTCCAGTTGTTCTTATTGTGTACAAACCAGTGAAGTCTGGATTCTAATCCAGCCCCCTCCCCCCCCTTTTTTTTTCACAAATTAGGAAACTGAATCCTAGACAGTTTAAATGATTTGCTGAAACTCACAAAACTAATTAGTGGCAAAGCGAGGAAAAGAAACATAAGTCTGCTGACTTCAAATTCAACCCTTTTTCTCCTAGCACTGGTATGGTACTTAGGGCAAATTTTTCGGCTATCATCATCTTTTTATTCAACTTGCTGACTTATTACATAATCTTAAAATGGAATAGTTCCAAATTTTGAATCTTAGCTTTGTGCCAAGGGGAACTATTAGGCTGGGTCATGAGATCAGCTCTGAAGTAAATTGTCCTCATCTGTGGGCACGAGTCTGTGAAAACCGCGTGTCTTGTTTATGACTCTGCTACCTGTAGCCGCTTCACTTGTTCCAATCCCTCCTTGAAAACAGCCCTGCCAATTTTTGCTCAGCGTTGCAATCCTATTTACATTATCCTTAGAAGAGATTTTAGCCACAAAATGTTCTTCTGTTTACAGTTTTCATTCAAAGCACGTCAGCACCAATTATCTTTCTGCAAAAATGCCAAGAATTTAAAGTTACAGTCCCAGTTTGGGAAGCTCAATGGCAATTTTTGAGTTGCCCTAATTTTTTCATGTATCCAAAAGATTGGAATAGGTCCAACGACCAAATGTTATATGTAAGTTTTCTCTGCAAGTATCTATTTTTCACTGAACTGCAGAAAAAGGTAGGCATCCGTCTTCATTATGTGATTTGTGTATATCAGCTGCTCCCCTACAGATAGGGAGCTCTTTTTACTCTAAGGATTCTGAAAGATTACAAATTATGCTGCTATAAATTGTATTCTATCTGGACCAATTAGCTCAAAGTTCTGCCACGTTTCTTTGAGGCATGTGAACTCATGATTCAGCCAACACTCTTCAGTAATGTGAATGTTACCCTGCTGTGTCTCAAACTTGTCTTGTATAACAGGCCTAACTTTGAAAGCTCTCAGTTGCCACATTTCACTGACATGAATTCTCTACCTTTTAAGTTGCTATTAATTGTACAGACTGGTTTGTGGCCTTAATTTCTCCAATCTTTTTGATCTAGCACTTAGTAAAACCTTAGATTTTTTTCTTTTTTTGTGCTGTCTTATTTCCTTTATTCGGTTTATTTATTCTGCCAGTTCCAGTAGAAATGAAGCTTATTTTTACCATGATTTTAGAGGTTACTCTAGATGGGTCCCTGGGGGAAAAGTATACCACAAGGAGTGCTGGTGTTCAAAACCAAAAATAGAACAGTGATTCTCAAGGTATCTGTACCTTCCCCATGGTGGGGAGAAGTGGGTGAGGATGGTGAGATTGCATATAGTTTGAAATAAGTAGCACCTTTGTTTCTTTACTCTTATTCATTTGGGGGACAATTCCTACACTATATTTTTAATCAATAACTAATTACATTAATGTAAACATATTAAATAACTGATTTATTTAAGGAATAATTTCTGCATTGTATTTTTAATTTATAATAAATTACAATGCTATCATATTATTGTATAACTTTATATGTTAATATTAATGCATTACCATGTTTGTATGTAATTATAATTAATTATATTTGTAAGAAGCATTTTGAGCTTCATTTATACATTTCATGTATCTAAAGAAATGTGAGAGATTTTTGTGTTTATATAAAGGTGTCATGGGAAATATCCCAGAAGCTTAGGAAAGAGTTAAGTGGAGGTGATCTGGCCCCTGAATCTCTTTGTGCTGGAGGGATTCCTGGGGGCTGTCTGTGCTTTGCAAGGAGGCTGAACACAGGAGGTAGAGGGCCTACCCTGGGGAGAAGTGCTTGCTTTTACAGTTAGAAAAAGCTAAAGGGCTCTTATTATGCATAATAGATATGTTGTGAACTTTTGATGAATTACTTAGGAAAACTAAATTTTTTTGAAACACATTCTTGCTCTTTTGCTCTTCGACCCAGCCTAGATTGCAGTGGTATGATCACAGCTCACAGCAGCTTCAAACTCCTGGCCTCAAGGATTCTCCTGCCTCTTAGTATCCTAAGTTGCTGGGACTATAAGCAGTATCATCATGCTAGGCTAATTTTTTCTACTTTTAGTAGAGATGGGTCTCACTCTTCTTACTCAGGCTGGTCCCAAACTCCTAACCTCAAAAGATATTCCAACTTGGCCTCCCAGAGTACTAGGATTACATGCATGGGCTACTGTGCCTGGCCTGGAGAATCTAGATTTTAATTTACTGTTAATTAAGAGATTTTCTGTTTCTTATTGAGGTCAGTTGATCTTCCTTTAATTCCAAGACCCTATATTAGGAATCTATTATTATGTAATGAATTTCCCAAAAGCTTAATGACTTCAAATGATAAACATTTGTCTCCCTGCTTCCCTGGGTCTAAAATCTAGGAATAGCTGAGCTGACAGGCTCTGGTACAGTGTCTGTTAGGAGACTGTAGCCCTCCAGAGGCTTCATGGGAGCTCCAGGATAGCTCCCCATGTGCCTGGCAAATTCATGCTGGTTTAGTCTCTCTAAATGCCTAATCTCTTTCATCATGTGGTGCTTTTTCCATTGGGCTGTGTGAGTGTCCTCATGACATGGCAGTTAGCCTCAATGTGAATGATCCAAAAGCAAGAGACAGAAGCCACAGTATTGGATAGATTGAGTAGGATCTGAAGTCACGCCACTGTTCCACAGTGTCAAACTGGCTACACTGGTTGACCCTATTGTGGGAGCCAAGCAATGGCAAAAACACCAAGAAGTGGGGTTACTGGGGGACCTCCTGGAGGCTGACTCCTGTATCCCTGAGTAAAGATCATGTTAGAAGTAGTTTGTAATCAACATGGTAACTCTTTCTTACGTTTACATGGACGGGCTACGCAGGCTGAATCATGACTAGTCCACAGTTTGTGTATGTGTGAACCATAACTGCCTTATAACGTGTATTCATTAGCTTCTGATTTCTTATTTGAAAGAACACTTGCATCTTGGAATATGATTAGATCATCTGCGTTGTGTTTATCATTCTCACGGAATAAAAGTTACCAATATGAGACAACAAAATGGATGCAGTTGTCCTCATAATCAATGTGAAACTGAAATATTTAGCTAATTTGGAAGAGAGAGGTTATTAGATTAGTTCTTCATTTTGTGTCAAATCACCACTTACATATTTTCCCATATTGCAGTTATTTATGAAAACAGAAAACCATATTCTGCTACAGAACCACCATATAAATGAGGAAAATATTGAGCTGAAATGAGAAAATAACATTATAATTATAGCTCAGGAAATGCAAGTCAGAAATCCAGAATAAGTGGAGTGTATGCTGAAAATGTTAGCATTTTTAAATGTACTTAAGGATAATTATATTGCAAACATAATATAATTTTTACCATTGTTTCCCAGTTGAAGGGCATAGGGATGCTTGCATGCTTGCTTTAAATCACATGTTGCTTTCATAGGAGCAGAGTTTATACAAATAATAAAATGAATAGTTTCCCCTATCCATTACTTACTATGACCTTTCCTAGGTCAGTTATCAAATAACACTTTTTAGGAAATTGTTTTAAGTTTTTAAAAATGAGCCAAAAGCACTGTTTTGCACTGATGTCAAGAATAAAACAAACTATCTCTCTAATTGGAAATTTGGCAGTATGTTTCAAGAGACTTAATGTCTACACCCTATAATAAGCAGATTCACTTTAGAAATGTCTTACAGGGAAATAACTAGAAGACAAGTCAGGATGCACGTGTCCATGGCAGCACTATTATTACCAAAAATTAAGGAAAACTACCAGACAAATGGTAAAACGAGAGATGCTACATTCTTATGATGTTACTTGGCATACAGGCTGAACTGCTGAAGCCAGAAGGTCTGAATACACATAGAAATTTATTTCGCTCACGAATGTCCCAGAAGTTTAGTGGCTGTAGACTACAACATTATCTGGACCCATGTTTCTTCTCGTTTTCTGGAAGTCCCTAGGGTATCCTACCCTCCACATAGCTTAACCAGCTCACCCATGGGAATGGGGGGAAAGGAAGAAAGGTGACAAGCTGCTTTCTGTTAAGGAAATGACATGAAAGTTTTATACCTTCTGCTCACATTCCAATGGCCAAAATGGCACATGGTCACACTCAGGTAACATTAAGATGGGCTGCACCCTCCATCGTGAGACTGAATGAAATGTGAATGCCGCCATGCGTAACCTTGAGGACATGATGTTGTCAAGAAGCCAGTTGCAAGAGGCCATGTACTATATGATTCCATGTGTATGAGGAGTCCATGACAGGCAGATCCCGAGACAGACAGTGGATGAGTAGTTGCCAGGGGCAGGGAGGAGGGGGGAGGATGGAGTGACTGACTGCTCGTGGATATAGAGTTTCCTTTTGGTGTGATGAAAATGATAAAAATTAGTCAGTGATGATGGTTACACAACTCTGTGAATATACTAACAATCACTGAGTTGTATACTTGAAAAGGATAAATTTTATGGCTTGTAAAGAAGGAAGACCATCTACCTTCAGAGTTAAAACCGGAAGACAGCCCTTATGTGAGTCTCAGCCTCAATTCACAGTTGCTGTGTCTGTAAAACTTTCAGGAAGAGATTCACTCTCAACTAGGGTTCAGTTGTGCAGCACCTCTGGGTGTCTAGCACAAGGAAAGGTAAATCTTCTCTGGAAATAATGAGCTCAGTCTAAATCAAATCATCCCAACGATAAAACGTGAAAGGAAATGAGCAGTTCATAGCAAAAATCACAAAATACACAAGGGAGCTGGGCACCATGAGTAGGAATCAGTGGAACACACAGGTACAGTGATAGACCTGCTCATGGGTATTACATTTGTCAGACTGGCGCCCAGCGAGCTCAGTCAGTAGAGCACAAGACTCTCAGATTTGTGAACAAACATAAAACCACCATGATTAGGATATATATATAAAAAAGAAAGAATATTGGATACTAGCAGGAATGAACAGATTTATTATTATAAATATAAAATAATTATAAAAATTATAAAATAGATCAGGTGCAGTTGCTCACACGAATAGTCCTAGCACTCTGGTAGGATGAGGCTGATGGATCACCTGAGCTCAGGAATTTGAGACCAGCCTAAGCAAGAGCAAGACCCCATCTCTACTAACAATAGAAAAATTAACCAGGCTTCGTGGCAGGCGCCTGTAGTCATAGCTACTCAGGAGGCTGAGGCAAGAGAATCACTTGAGCCCAGAGAGTGCGAGGTTGCTGTGAGCTGTAACACCATGACACTCTCTCTACCCAGGGCACAGAGTAAGACTCTTGTCTCAAAAAAAAAAAAAAAACCAAAAAAAAATTCTAGAATAGAATTATGTTATAAATCTAGTTTAAAATTATATGAATTTATCAGCATGATTGACTCAGCATAATTAATAAACCAGAAGACATATATGGAAATGTTATCCTGAATGAAACCCCCCACAGAAAGTAAACATGAAAAATCCTAGAGAGAGATGAAGATTATAAGGGAGATTAGGATGAGCAGTTCAGAAGTTTAACCTACTTCAACACAGAGTTCTACAAAGAGAGATACTTGGAAGACGCTATATGTGAACATGTGACTACTGAGAATGTGCCATAATTTTGAATCCATGCCTTTAAGAAGCTCAGAGCACCCTAGCCGCATAAGCAAGACCATGTCCACACTAACCACGTCAGAGAGAAACTGCTGAACCACAAAGGGGGAGAAAAGCTTAAAAGCCACTGAAGAGGGGAGAAAAGGCGTCATCTTGAAGGCAAGAGCAATTAAACTGACAGCTTATTTCTTCACAAGAGAATTTAATTATATCCTTAATATGCTGAGAGAAAATACACGGTTAAAAACTTTAGACAAATTCAATTTAACCGTTTAATTGAGCAAAGAGTGATTTGCAAATTGAGCAAAGAATGATTTGCAAATTGGGCAGCCCCCAGAACTAGAATAGGTTCAGAGAAACTCCAGGGTTGCTGTGCCACATGGTTGGATAATATTTATGGACAGGAAAAAAAGACAGTGATATTCAGGGAACAGAAGCGAGATACACGAACTGCTGGATTGGTCACGGCTCAGTGTCTGCCCTATTGGGACCTGGTTTGAACAGTCAGTTTTGTGTCACTGACTGAAGTCCACAGCTATGATTGTCTGAGGCTGGGCTACGTGTTAGGAGAGTAGATTATAGTCCACGTACATATCAAGTTGAGTGGTAGCTCTTTCAGTCTAGAGAAACCTTTAGGCCAAATTTAAAATAATGTAAATAGGCTGGGCGCCTGTGGCTCATACACCTAAGGTGGCGGGTTTGAATCCCCAGCCCGGGCCCACCAAACAACAATGATGGCTGCAACCAAAAAATGGCCGGGCGTTGTGGTGGGCACCTGTGGTCCCAGCTACTTGGGAGGCAGAGGCAGGAGACTTGCTTGAGCCCAGGAATTGGAGGTTGCTATGAGCTGTGATGCCATGGCACTCTACCCAGGGGGATAGCTTGAGGCTTCGTCTCAAAAAAAATAAAGTAAAATAAAAT
>CAUYQV010094411.1:0-15472 GCA_963574575.1 Galagoides demidoff
CCCAGCTGCTTGGGAGGTGGAGGCAGGAGACTCGCTTGAGCCCAGGAGTTGGAGGTTGCTATGAGCTGTGATGCCATGGCACTCTACCCAGGGGGATAGCTTGAGGCTCCGTCTCAAAAAAAAAAAAAAAAAAAAAAAAAATATATATATATATATATATATACATTAGAAGACAGGTGATGGCAAATGCTCTACAGAAAAAAAAGTCTTACAGGAGGAATGTGGAGGATGGAGAATACTTTTTTTTTTTGGAGACAGAGCCTCAAGCTATCTCCCCTGGGTAGAGTGCCGTGGCATCACAGCTCACAGCAACCTCCAACTCCTGGGCTCAAGCGAGTCTCCTGCCTCAACCTCCCAAGTAGCTGGGACCACAGGCGCCCACCACAACACCCAGCTATTTTTTGGTTGCAGCCTCCATTGTTTTTTGGCAGGCTCGGGCTGGATTCAAACCTGCCACCTTAGGTGTATGTGGCTTGTGCCTTAGCCACTTGAGCCACAGGTGCCGCGTTGAGAATACTTTTTTTATATAGGGTGGTCAGACATGAAAGGAGTGAGAGAACCAGTCCAACAAATACCAGAGAGAAGAGTTTTGCAAAAGCAGTCTAGTGGCTGGGCAGGTGGCTCACACCTATGAATCCTAGCACTTTGGAAGGCTGAGGCAGATGGATTGCTTGAGGTCAGGAGTTTGAGATCAGCCTGAGCAATAGTAAGAATCTGTCTCTACCAAAAACAGAAAAACTTAGCCAAGTGTTGTGGTGTATGCCTGTAGTTCCAGCTACTTGGGAGGCTGAGACAGGAGGATCACTTGAGCCCAAGATTTTGAGGTTGCTTTGAGCTATGATGCCATGACACTCTACCCAGGTTGACAGAATGAGACTCTGTCTCAAAAAACAAAGAAAAAAAAATCCAGTCTGGGAAATGTCAGCTTTTTTGATGGTGTCTAAAGTCATAAACCTTGCTCGGTCAGAGGACTAGGAACACTGAGATCCTTGGGGAGTCTGCAATTTACAAGTCAGGAGTTAAGAATGAACCTGCCAAGGAAAGTGAAAAGGAGCAGGTGGTGACAGTAGTGTTTTGGAAGCTGAGTGAAGAAAGTATTTATATAAAAATACAAATACAAAGTTGAGGCCATGTCTAACATATCAATGCTGCTAAAAGATCAAGAAAGACGAGGTGGTGCCTGTAGCTCAGTGGGTAGGATGCCAGCCACATAAACCCAGGCTGGTGGGTTCAAACCTGGCTCAGGCCTGCTAAATAACAATGACAACTGCAACAAAATAATAGCCAGGCATTGCAGTGGGCGCCTGTAGTCCCAGCTACTTGGGAGGCTGAGGCAAGAGAATCGCTTAAGCCCAAGAGTTTGAGGTTGCTGTGAACTACAACTCCGTGGCACTCTACCCAAAGCAACTTACTGAGACTCTGTCTCAAACAAAAAAAAAAAAAAAAGAGAGAGACGGAAAGATGAAGCCATTTGTATATCTTCTTTGGAGAAGTGTCTGTTCAAGTCCTTTGTCCACTTTTTGAATTGAGTTGTATATTTTTGTTGTGAATCTTCTGGCTCTTATCAGATATTTGCTCTGCAAAGTTTTTCTCCCATCCTGTGGGTTGTCTTTCCACTCCCTTGACATATCTCTTGATGCAAAAATGTTTTTTAATTTTGCTGAAGTCCAGTTGATTTTTTTCTTTTGCTGCTAAATGTCCTTATCTTTTTCAAAGAAGACAGTAATAACCACCTGACCCATGGGCTTGTGTGAAGATTAACACATGTTAATACACATAAAGGGATGGGATAGTGCTGGCCACAAGCAGCACTCCATCAATGTTAGCTATTATCCAGGCTAAGCATGTAGTAAGAAACCCAAGGGTCAACAGGATAGAATTAGGACATGTGAGAGGTAAGGCCAGAGGAGTAGAGGGTTTCAAGAAGAGCATGATCAACAGCATGAAATGTTGCAGAGATGGCAGAAACAAAGTAACTTAGACGTGGCACCTAAACGATTAGGCATGGTCTGAGAGGGGCAGATGCCAAATTATACTGAGTGGAGAAAATTTGCTAGGCCCTTTCTGGTTTCCAGGGCCAGGTCTCCTGCTGTTTCAGCTCTTAGGATGCTTCAAAGCAAGACTGAAGCTGTGAGACTTTGCAGAAAGAACATTAGATTTGGAGTCAGAACAACCAGATAAAGTCTCTGGTCTTCCCCCACTTAACCTCTATGATCACCTCCGAGAGCTCTAGCTCCTTCACTCTTAGAGGCCTATTTTATAAGGCCATTTACAGGCTGCAGTGAAAGATAAGCATAACAGTCAACCATTAATTATTACATGCCATAATTAGTGACTTCTTTCTGACTCCTCACCTTGTCCTAACATTTTAACACTGTAGTTCTTCTAGCAAACCAGGTCCCACCAGGCTCAGACACCCGGGAAGTAGAGTATTCCCATCTTACAGATAACTGGCTTACAGGTTTGCCATGGTACTAGGATGAGATTCATACACATAAAATGCTTTCAATGATAATTGACTGCTGTTTTATTCTAATGGAAAGTTTTGGCCTGGTTGTTAGTATTGCCTCTATCTTTGAGTCCACGTCCTGGGCCACTGCATTGCTCACAGTTTGTGATGTCCACCAACTTGCCCAACCTCAGCCATTGCCATAAGAAGCAAGTGCTTATACATATCATTGAACATACCCATGGATCTTTTTGTTCACTCTGTTTGTGTTGTAGACGTAAGAACACATGTTAACTGATTTGTGAGTACAAGGCAGAAGTTCTGTTCAAGGATTTCATCTGCTGGTGAGTAAACAGAACACGATGCTCCTGTTGAGTTTCTCCAGCTACCAAAGCAGAGGTGTTTTCAGTGGAGTAACTGTGTGCAGTCCTGATCCCTTTCACCCTTATACCCCACATTTCAGGGCAGGATCTAAGTCATATCATTTTTATTTAGTCTGGTTTGTACCCTGTTGTCTGGCTCCTGTGTATTTTTTTAAGGTTTATATCTCCTTTTGATTTATGATATATCTTAAGATAACCTCAGGAAGAAATACATTTTGACATAGCCATAAAGTTTGGCCACCCTGTTTAATAAGAAGAAATTCTATAAATACTTGAACGGTTTTTTAAAAAGCCAAAAATAGCTATGATTTTTATAATATTTTACTTATTGATAATGAATGACAAGAAGTAGAAAGGATATTTAACTCAATACAAACTTATTGAGTGGCCTTCTTTGTACTAGACACACCATCCTATAAGTATCCGTATTTTATAGATGAGAAAAGTAGTCCCAGTAAGTTAGCTATCTCAAAAGCCTAAGACTCTTAGCCAGAAAAAAAAAAAAAAAGATATGGTTCTCCAAAAGAGCTCTTTGATTTCATTAAAAACAAACAAACAAACAAAAAAAAACAAAACAGAACTATATCTTACAATATTTTAAAGAGACAGGGTCTTGCTATATTGCCCAGGCTGATCTTGGACTCCTGGCCACTGTGCCCAGCCTAAGCTTGAATTAGGAATTCTTTGTACTTAGTCAGTTTTCTGTTACTTTCCTGCGCATGTTACCACACCCAGGAGCATACATCCACACATGTACTTTTATATCTGTGTGCACACACATGTGCATGGGAATCCCAATTACTAGTTTGAGCAGCATAACAGTTCCCCACAGTCTTCATTTAATTTAATCACAGGATCTGTAAAAGAAGTTAACCAAATAGGCAGTTAATTCCTCTGTGTATTGTTCACTCACACACTGAAACTATTAATCTCATTGTCTGACTCTCTCCCGAGCGCTGAAATTCCTTATTACTCATCATGTTGATGTTAGGATTTTATAACAAAAGCACTGTGTAAACTAGAAAGGTTTTCTTATTATCTCCTTGGGGGATCCAGTCCACTTCATGTCGTTGACTCTGGTGAGAGATTAACTACTGAAACCACACCAGTTATACCATTGTTCCAGGAATTGAATTGAGTGGAATTAAAAGACTTTTCCAAACAACTCAAACCAAGCAAACACTCCCTGATTTGCTCTCAAATCAAATATATTAGCCCACGGTGACCAAATATTGACTGAATGACCGAGTGAAAGCAAAGAGCTTCTAACTCCCTCTGCGGTACTTATACTTAACCTCAGTGAAACTTCCTGAGAGCAGCACTTCCAGCTGAGAACAGAAAAGGAATATGTCTTAGTACAGTAACTTGAGTCCTCCAGAGCACTCCCTTCTCAAGGACACTAAATATCTCATTTACATAAAGGCAAAGAGGAGACAGTTCCCCACCCTACCTGCCTACACACTGTGTCCCCAACACTGCCGACAGACACTTTTTGTTTTCCATTTTGGACTATGACCAGAATACCGGGGTTCATATCTCAGCTCCACTCCTCACCTATGTGACCTTAAAGCCTCAGCCTCCTTAATACAAAATGGAAACAGTAACATCACCTCATAGAATTCCTTCTGGGATTCAAGGCATTAGTTATGTGAAAGGTATGGGTCTCAGGATATAACATTTTCCTTTGGGTTTCAAGTACCTGTCTTCATTGGGAAATTTATAGCTTGCAGAGAGGTTGGGCTTTGCCACAGGCTGGACAAAGGCCTAGGTTGCTAAGTGAGACAAAGCAAAGTAAAAGTTCCTTTTCAAAGGGATGGTGTGTATTGATTCACTCAAGCAAAAGATATTTATTGGTGGTCTGCTTGTTTTTCCAGGCATTTTCCTGGGATACAGGAATGAATAAAATTGTAAAGTCCCTGCCCTCAGTGTGTGTGTGTGTGTGTGTGTGTGTATGTGTGAGTCACACTATAAACCAGAAGATGTGTAAGAGAAAGTAGTGATGAGTGCTCAGAACCAGATAAAGTGGAGTAGAGGACTGAGAGTGAAAGGGCTGTTCTTTTCCATAGAACAGAAGGGGAAGGCCACTGAGGGGGCGACCTTCCTCTAAAACCCTGGTTGTATAAGACTGTAAACCAGCAACTGTCTAGAAAAGAAGCACCACCAGAGGACACAAGGCGGGAAGGCTCCAAGCGGGTAAGCGAGGAGCCAGAGAGATGTGAAGTACTCGTGTTCCAAGGAAAGGCTGTGGGACTTTATTTCACATGTAGTGAGTACCCATGAGAGGGTTTTGAGCAGGGGAATACTGAAATATGATGTGTATGAGCATTATTCTGGTTGCTCTGTAGAAAACAGTCGAGGGGTCAAGGAAGGAGAGTCAGGAGCTTTTTGGCAAGAGGTGTGATTCTTGGAGGGGTGAGATAGTGCGATTGGTCAGATTCTGCATACATAAGGAAGGCAGAGGCCACAGGAATGACTGGTAGATTGCAAGAAGGGTCTAAAGAAAGGTAAAAGATTTATTTCGATATTTTTGGACTGAGTAAAGTAGGAGGGGACCATTTCTTGAAATGAGGAAAGCATGGGCATGGGTGAGGGAGATAGAGTTCTGCTTTGAAAAGTAAATTAAGCCAGAGTGAGATGTTCAATAGTCAGTTGAAATTGAGGAACCCAGGCACAGGCCACATAGAGGTATTTGTGTGGGAGTCACCCACGTATTAATGGTTTTAACACATTAACTGCCACACTAGGAAAAGAAAAATCTTCCTACAACATTTTATGATGAAAATAGAACAGGGCGGCACCTGTGTCTCAGTGGGTAGGGCGCCAGCCCCATATACCAAGGGTGGTGGGTTCAAACCCGGCCCCAGCCAAACTGCAACAAAAAAATAGCCGGATGTTGTAGCAGGTGCCTGTAGTCCCAGCTACTCGGGAGGTTGAAGCAAGAGAATCACCTAAGCCCAAGAGCTGGAGGTTGCTATGAGCTGTGACACCACAGCAATCTACCAAGGGCAATAAAGTGAGACTCTGTCTCTAAAAAAAAGAAAGAAAGAAAGAAAATAGAACAAAAACTTTGAAAACAAAGCAATCCTTTCCAATTTAATAAAAATTGTTATTTTTATTGTTTCTGTGAGTTATAAGTAACTCACGTGGTGCTAGATTCAATTTTTACACCGCATACCACATGAGTTCTATGTGACTCATGACATACTCAGCAAATTTGTTTCTGAGAATTAAACTTTGAAAACAAAACAATCATAAAAAAAATTTCCATTAGGTTTTCTATCTGCTACTTTGCTAGCACTCAGCCTACTGGGGACATTTTATTAACCCCTTATTAGACTGTTGTTTTCCTGCTATTGCCTGTGTGTGACACTGTCCAAGTGGAAATACAAAGCGAGCAACTGTGGTTGTCTAATAGATTTTACAGCAGGAACAGTGCATGCCTAGATCTCTTGCACCTTACAGAAGAGATATTACTAGCCAATTTTAGCTAACTTCAGGATAGCTACTAACTAGGTGGTTTGTGGAGCTAAGGGAGGCTTGTTTTATATGATCATCTTTGGAGCTGTAAACTTTTGTTATTATGTAGGGCTAACAGGACAACTGTGGATTGAGAATCTGGTCATTAAAAAAAAGGGCTGTCTTGAAGGTAAATCTTCATTGACTTCAGCCATTGAGATGGACAGCAGAAGGAGAATGACATGAAATTCCTTGAATAAAAATTTATTAATTTTTCCTACTGCCATAATAAAAAAAAAAAACTTTTACACCAAAAAAAAAAAAAGAAAACAAAACAATCCTTTCCAATTTAATAAAAAAAATTGTTATTTTTATTGTTTCTGTGAGTTATGTGTAACTCATGTGGTGCTAGATTCAATTTTTACACCTCATAGCACATGAATTCTATGTGACTCACGACATACTTAGTGAATTTGTTCCTGAGAATTAAGTCCTTTGTCATACTGTAAGTAATCATACTGGATGATGACCTCTGAACAATGTCATGTCACCATATACTATCATACTGATTTCCGTCAAAGAGCTGCCAGGCAAACTTTCAAGGGGAAATGCACAGATGGAAGCCATGGTAATCGAAGAACACAGACCAGTACTATAGCTCACTGGGGCAGGCAAGTTGCAGCAGGGCAACAGGAGGTGGGGGAAACCTGCCAATTGACAGTGAAAACAAAAACCAGAGTTTCACAGCTTCACAAGGCCCCCAGGCTCAAAAGTATCATGAGTTAAATACAACTCACATAGCAGTTAATGTGTTAAAGCCACAGGACTGAGTGAGGTCATCTAGAGCAAGTAAAGAAAACAGACCTGAGATGAATTATTCTAATCTCTTCCTAGATATCTGGCGAAATGGCTCTCTCTTCACTCTGGTTGCATATAAAAATCTCTTCAGGGGCTGCTAAAGAATAGGCTCACCCAAATCTACTGTGTGCAAATTGTCAAAGGGTGAAAGCAGCTATAGTTTGTAATGAGTGCTACCAGTGGGCAGCCAGAGTTGTGGACTACTGACCTAGGAAAATTTAAGATGGAGAGGGAAGAAAAGGCTGAGACTTAGGTAGGATTTTTAAAAATAGACCAGGGCTCAACAGAATGAATGTACCCATTTAACCTTCCACTGCTACACTCAGACATATACACACAACCCCTACTATCTTTACTATCACCATCACTAGTCAAAATCTTTTTTTTTCTTGACAGAGTCTCACTTTGTTGCCCTCAGTAGAGTGCCACAGTGTCACAGCTCACAGCAACCTCAAACTCTTGGGCTTAAGCGATTCTCTTGCTTCCGCCTCCCAAGTAGCTGAGACTACAAGCACCCACCACAACCCCCAGCTATTTTTTATTGCAGTTGTCATTGTTGTTTAGCAGGCCTAAGCTTAGTTTGAACCCTCTAGCCTCAGTGTATGTGGCTGGCGCCACAACCGTTGTGCTATAGGCGCTGAGCCTAGTCAAAATCTTAAAAGACTGAGCTCTAGGGCAGTACCTGTGGCTCAGTGAGTAGAGCGCTGGCTCCATATACCAAGGGTGGCAGGTTTGAACCTGGCACTGGCCAAACTGCAACAGAAAATAGCTGGGCATTGTGGCAGGCACCTGTAGTCCCAATTACTTGGAAGGCCTAAGCCCAAGAGTTACAGGTTGCTGTGAGCTGTGATGCCACAGCACTCTACCTAGGGTGACAAAGTGAGACTCTGTCTCTTAAAAAAAAAAAAAAAGACTGACACTCCTTCCCTGAAAATACTAACAATACCCCTTGTATTTTTGTTTCCATATCCATGAATTCAAGTAGCAGTGGACAGAAAATATCTGGGAGGAAAAAAACAATAAAAAATAACAATGCAATAACCAGATTAATACAAATAAACAACACAATAAGTACTTACATAGCATACACATTGTATTACATATTTTAAGTAATCTAGAGATAATTTAAAGTATATGGGATGATGTGCATAGGTTATATACAATACTATACTATTTTATATAAGAGATTGAGCAACCTTGGACTTTGGTATTTGGGGAGTCCTGGAACCACTCTCTTATGGATACTGAGGATGACTATAATGATAACTTATATAGTATTTATTTGTTTTATTATATGGCAGCTTTGTATACACTTTCTCATTTGAACATAACATTTCTCATCTGAACATACATTCTCGCACAAACCTTGTGAACAATAGGTAAAGATTTACATTCACTTAAACTAAGTCCAGCCGTTGTTTTCAGGCCCTATTGGTATGCTAACTCGTTTCGTCCTCACAACATTTGAACAGTAGAAGTAGGTGATTATCTCCCCAGTCTACTGATGAGGAAGTTGAGGCAAGCCACAGAAAGAAGTGGTAAATCGAGGATTCTGTTAGGCCTACACTATAATGGAAAAATGCCAGTTAAGTTCTAGCCAATTTCCAGACTGCAAACTTTAAGAAAAAAGGGATGAAATAAGTCTAGTTCACCCCCAAGATAAATGGGAAAGGACTAATTGATTTCTTGCTTCTAGTTCACTCCCAGTTTCTTGCTTGGCTAACTCCCTGGGGAACGAACCCACTGTCCCAGGACTGACCTTTAGAAAATACCAGGTAGAGAAAGTACTGAGACAAAGAAGTATGGGAAAAAAGTACTGAAACTAAGATGTATAGGGGGAAAATATTAGAACAAAGATATATGACATATAGCTAACTAACCGCAAAATTCTGCTTCTGTACAATGCTAACTTGCTGTCCTGCCCGGATGCACCTGGACAGCCTGTGTGCCAACCAGGATGCAGACCAGACCTTAAAAACTCAACCCCTTACGCACCCAGTGCTGCTCTCAGAAACCCCTCATTGGGACACTGAGGCAATTGTCAGCCAGCTCCTAAATAAAGAGACTCTCGTGCAAATTCGGTGTGTTTGGCAGTGTGGTCTTTGTGGAACCTCTGAGCACAACAGATTAAAATTCAAGTTTCTGAATTCATCAAATATAAGAATGTGATCACTGCTCTGCCTTATTTTGTAAAAATGGCCATTAAACTAGGTTAACCTTGCACAGAACAATTACAGCCATCTTAGAAAAGAGAAGAAACAGCTGTGCATTGGTAAGTCCTGATTTTGAAATAACTATCACAACATCAATCTTGTGCTCTCAGAGTCTTTTGTCTAAAAAGCTTTTCCTTAGAGTTGCAGGTAAAAGATACATAGGCTCCTGTCCAAATATGCTTCTAAAAGCAGACACTGGAAATGAAAAAATAGGGCCCTGGGCTGTCCCCACAGTCAGGTTGGGCTGGCAGAATTTGGTGAGGGGGTTATAAAGTACATGCATGTTGAGAAAGGACTTTAATTCCCCTTCTATTTATGACTATCCTGCTTCCTTAAACTTCAAGACTTTTCCCCAAAGTTCAGCATTAATAAACCTCTGTTTCTCACTACTAAGTTTGATCCCTAGTTCTTAAACTTGTTTTGATAACCACATGCCCTCTTGACTTGTCACACAGTCACGGAAGCATTTCCAAATGCAGCTTTACAGGCTAAGCCTCCTTCCTAGTTAAGGGAAACCTGAATTCTAATTCCTCAGAGTCAAATAAGACATGCCCAAGCCAGCTGCTTCTAGATATTTTTGTTGGCTTTCACTGTACCAGACTTACATACTTAAAGAGTTGAATTTAAAGGTTTCGAAGCCATATTTAAGAAGGTACTTGGAAAGAAAACGGAATGAAAAATTCAATTTGTAATTGTCTAGTTACTAGTTGGTTTTCTTCAGACTAATTCTTAAACTCTGTGCAATATTTATTTTTTTTCTTTAGAGGAGAAATAGAAGCCTATAACAAATAGCTGCAAGGAGTGAGGCGTCTATGGCCATATTTTATGGCTCCTGGTTGGAAAGGTGTTGACACTGAGGCTGCTGTTTAGCTTTTAAGCGTACTCTGCACTACTTCTCCCTGTCTTAAGCCTCATTTCCTCCATTTTCCTTGCCACTCTCTGTATTATCAAGCAGAGAACAGTGTTGAAAAGGTAATTTACTTAGAAGAATAAAGAGCAATTTCACTCAAAATACTTTCCCCACCTGTAAAAGCCCTAATGGAAGCGTGGCCCAGCCTTCCCACCAAAGAGCATTAAAGGAAGGAAGCAGGGCTGGGCTCCTGTAATCCCAGCACTCTGGGAGGCTGATGTAGATGGATGGGTTGAGGTCAGGAGTTTGAGATGAGCCTGAGGAAAAAATGAGACCTTGGCTCTAGTAAAAATATAAAACTAGCCACTCACTGAGATGGGCGCCTGTAGTTCCAGCTACTTGGGAGGCTGATACAAGGGGATCACTTCAGCCCAAAGAGTTTGAGGTTGCTATGAGCTGGGACACCACTGTGCTCTACCCAAGGCAACAGAATAAGACTCTGTCTTTAAAAAGAAAAAAAGAAAGGAAGAAAACTTTCAAAATCATCCATCTCTTGACTGCTATGCCATTCTATTCATGTCATGCTATGGAGTTAGGCTACGCACACATTAATACTTTCTCAAAATTGTGGTTCATAGTGACACATGATTTTGCATGTGATGGAACATATAATTTGAGTCAGGCTAATCAGACCTTCCCTCTCATGGGCTGCATCCTAAGCACAAACCTACCCAGATAAGGCAATACTGGAAGCTGGTGCCATCCTTGGGCAGTGCCCCAGAAAGAAGGTGCAGTGTGGAGTGTCTGCTGCTGAGATCCCTGAGGCTGCCCTGGCTCCCATGTCCCCTAGGGTTTTAATAATGAGCTGATGAAGTCTCTCTTTGACTCTGTAAATTGTCCTCAATCCTTCAAACCAGCAGTTCTCAACCTGTGGGTTGCGACAGTTTTTAACTGTATTAAAGGTTTGTGGCATTAGGAAGGTTGAGAACCAATGCTTTAAACCCTCCCCTTTGCCCTGCCTGAAGTCTGTTGGTTTCTGTTGCTTGCAACCAAAAGTCCTTAATTGATCAACAAACAAGATACAGGTCTTCATGCCTACAAAATAAAGGATAAAACTAGGAGGAAGAGTATCAATTTCTTTCGCTGTTACTACCCTTTTATTGTTATTCATTGTGTTTATATGATTAGAAGCTACATTTAGAAATTCAGAAAGGAAACAAGCCTTTGCATTTTGATATAGAATAATTTATTCAGGAACATTTTCTGGCTGAACCAAACAGATTTCTAATTTGTGTGCTATTTGTATAGCTCTATGCAAATGAGTTCATATCCTCTAGAACAAAAATAATTTCTATAATGTTCTAAACCCTGATCTCTGACTATCCTTCTTGGTAATTTTTTAAGCAGGCATGGAGGAAAATGACCTTTCTTTCAATCTTTTTTTTTTTTTTTTTTTGAGACAGAGCCTCAAGCTGTCCCCTGGGTAGAGCGTAGTGGCATCACAGCTCACAGCAACCTCCAACTCCTGGGCTCAAGCGAGTCTCCTGCCTCCGCCTCCCAAGTAGCTGGGACCACAGGTGCCCACCACAACGCCCAGCCATTTTTTGGTTGTAGCTATCATTATTGTTTGGTGGGCCCAGGCTGGGGATTCGAACCCGTCACCTTAGGTGTATGTGGCTGGTGCCTTAGCCGATTGAGCCACAGGCGCCGAGCCTCAATCTTTTTTTTTTAAACTGGAGATAGAATTCACATAACATAACCAAATTTTTAATTATATAATTCAATTCTTTTAGTATTTTCACAAGGCTGGGCAATCATCACTACTACTTCCAGAACATTCTCATCACCCTAAAAGAAATACCCCATATCCATTAGGAGTCACTTCCTATTTTCCCCTCACCCCAGTCTCTGGAAACCACTAATCTACTTCTGGTTTCTATGGGTTCGCCTATTCTGGACATTTCATGTACACAGAATCAAATAATATATAGGCTTTTGTGTGTAGCTGTTTTCATTTAGCATAATGATTTCAAGTTTCACCCGAGAGGATTTTTCAAAAATGCAAGCAATGTGGCCTAATTGTATGTACCTGCATATTAGTTGTAAATAAAAATAATAAAAAAAAACCCTCAATCAGGATCTCATCAAATAAAAAATATCTCAACAAAAATGTAACTATATACATATACATGTACATGAAAAACTATGTAGGGACACACCTGGAATCATTTTTTTCTTTAACATCTTATGACTTTGTACTCTAATGATTGAGGGGTCCTCAAACTTTTTAAACAGGGGGCCAGTTCACTGTCCCTCAGACCGTTGGAGGACCGGACTGCCGGCCCCAGGAAGAGACAGCTGCTAAGCAGGACAGGCAGCGGTGGCAAAAACACTCTGCAGGCCGGATAAATGTCCTAGGCAGGCCATAGTTTGAGGACGCTGGGATTATAAGGTGAGGGGAGGGATTATAATGGGAGGGGAGGAAGAGAGGGAGGGAGGGATAAAAGGAGAAAGAAAGAAAAGGAAACAAAACCTAGAACATTCTAAGCAACACCCTGGGGCTACCCATTTCTGCTGCCCTCTTTCTCACTATCCCTCTTTTTTCTTATCTTACTTTATTTTTATTAGACCATTGGTTACTCCCCAACATTATATGTTATTGTCATACACCAGAATGTAGACTCCAGGAGAACAGGGGGTTTTATCTTCCTTACTAACGACGATATCACCAGTATCAAACAATAGTGTTTGGCACATAATAGGCACTCACTAAATTTTGGGGGGGAGGAAAGGAAAAAAGGAGGGTTGGAGATTAGACTCTTTAGGTAGAGAGAAGGCAGGTGAACAAGTAGCCCTGATTGTAGCATACTGGCACAAGAGAGGGGCCGCTTGAGACCCCAGCGAGAGGAGGGAGAGTTGACCTGTATGGAAAGGTGGGAAATGAAGAAATACAATGCCATGAAAGATGGGGAGAGCCGAAGAAAGACAGGAGACGAGAGATAGGATGGCATCAGGAGGGCTGACGCAGCTGATAGCTGCAGCCAGCCCCTGAACTGTGGAAACAGCTTTATTTATGCAGTATCTTAACCAGGTTACATAAATCTGAACACATGGGGTAGAGATCAACCTTAAAGAAGAAAACCGTGGGCGGCACCTATGGCTCAGTGAGTAGGGAGCTGGCCCTATATACTGAGGGTAGTGGGTTCAAACCCAGCCCTGGCCAAACTGCAACAAAAAAATAGCCAGGCACTGTGGCAGGCGCCTGTAGTCCTGGCTACTCGGGAGGCTGAGGCAAGAGAATCACCTAAGTCCAAGAGCTGGAGGTTGCTGTGAGCTATGATGCCATAGCACTCTACCAAGGGTGACAAAGTGAGATTCTGTCTCTAAAAAAAAAAGGAAAACTGTGCACTGGCCAATGCATACATGACTTTTGGCAGGTGGAAATAGTGTTAAAGGAGGAGAGTGGTTGGGGGCCACTCTCTGAACATTTCCCAGGCTGTGGGGGCCCTGCTGGCCACAGCCCCCTCCCCACACTGATTCTATTCACCAGAGTTTTCCTAGACCTGTGGCATCATCCCTGGCATTGCCTTATGGCTGCTGAGACATTGCCTCCCCTTAAACATTCTGGCCCAAGTAGAGTTCCCTCTCCATATCCCATGCTTTCTCATCTGGATTGTTCAATAGCTGTCAAAAACCACTCCCTACATGTAGTTTTGTCTTTTTCCAATTCACTGTATATATTGCAACAGCAGTGATCCTTTTATGTATAATCATGTCGCTCCTTGTTTAAAACACTTCAGTGTCCATCACTGCTGTTAGGATCAAGTTCATGCGCTTTCTCCTCCTCCTCAACCAACTCCTTCTCCTCTTCTTTTTTTTGGCTTACAAGGTCTTGCATGATTTCAGCCTAGTTTCATCTTTTGCAGCTCTCCTCACACCTTACATTTTACGATCCAGGTGGACTTAGTCTTTGCATGTGTTGACTCCTCCAAGAGAAGAGGTCCAGTATGCACTTGTGTCTTGTTCGCAGCACTGGTGAGAAATCTAGACTGGTAGTGGAGATGTGGGTGTCACCAGCATAAAGAAATAGTCACTGAATCTGTGGGGAATAATGAGTGCAGACAGTTTGAAGAGGACTAATGACAGAACACTGAGGAATGCCACCATCCAGGAGGGGCTTCAGCCAGGAATGTCCTCTTAAATATCGTGATGTCTTCACGATCCAGATCAAAAGAACTACAGATGCAGCTCATCAGTCCTCTTACTTGTTTTTGGAGGAGAGAAAACGTTCCCTGGCTACAAATTACAACCAGAACCTCTGTTAGTTGACCTCCCAGTGGACCGAAACAAACTGGTCAACATACAGAAGTAGGCCTACTGTACTGATACGCACTTGTGGTACACATCTGGTCTAAAAACTAGGTCAACTTAAGGAGGTCAATGTAGGGAGGTGGTCAACTACCATGTCAGTGGTTCAACAACTCAATTATGTATTAAGACAAATACTCAGGAAGCCAATACAGTTTAGATAGATTTAAGAAAAAAAGACTATGAATATTTTACATACAAAGTACCATAAAGTTTATATACTTATTCTGCAGTTTGTCACCATGGAGTTTTTCAGAGTATTTGCTAAGGGAAAAGAACTTTCTGATGATATAGAAAGATTTGTTGTAACGGTTCCAAGGACTATTGACTTGTATCCTTGAGATCATAAATATTTGTAACTGGAAACTACATTTGTTTTTTCTGTTTTTTTTTTTTTGAGACAGAGTCTTAAGCTGTTGCTGTGGGTAAAGTGCCATAGCGTCTTAGCTCACAGCAATCTCCAACTCTTGGGCTCAAGAGATCCTCTTGCCTCAGTTTTTCTATGTTTAGTAGAGAAAAGGTCTTGCTCTGGCTTAGGCTGGTCTTGAACTCATGAGCTCAAGCTATCTACCCACCTCGGCCTCCCAGAGTACTAGGATTACAGGTATGAGCCACCACCCCTAGCCAGAAACTATATTTGGTAAGGTGATATTCATTTACTTAACAGTATAAACTATAGGCTCGGCGCCTGTGGCTCAATCGGCTAAGGCGCCAGCCACGTACACCTAAGGTGGCGGGTTCGAATCCCCAGCCCGGCCCGCCAAACAATGATGGCTGCAACCAAAAAATGGCCGGGCATTGTGGCGGGCGCCTGTGGTCCCAGCTACTTGGGAGGCGGAGGCAGGAGACTCGCTTGAGCCCAGGAGTTGGAGGTTGCTATGAGCTGTGATGCCAT
>CAUYQV010094416.1:0-14003 GCA_963574575.1 Galagoides demidoff
TAAATGAATTTAATTCATCATAATAATTGCTATTTGGGGGCTGTGCCTGTGGCTAAATGGCCAGAGGTTCCATATTCTGGTGGTGGTGGGTTCAAGCCCGGCCAAAAACTTAAAAAAAAAAAAAAAAAAAAAAAAAAGAAGGACTATTTGGGTGGTATTAGGGGAGCTTTGTCTTGCTTAGGAGTGGGAGGTTATCAAGGTGCAATGGCTACAAAAATTGGGATCTTCTCGTTTGCAAGGAAACAAGATACTCCCTGCTAGAGAAGTAACTTGAAAGTTCTGAGATTGTGATTTTTTGTTTGTTTGTTTGTTTCTGTTCTCTAGCTTAGTATAAGGGACCGTAACATAGTTGACTGATTTCTTTCTTTGCTTTTTTTTTTTTTTAAATAAAAAACCCTGTGTTTACTTAGAAGTGTTCAGAATGTCAGCAAAACAGCTGCAGCTTTTTTTTTTTTTTGCAATTACAGAGTGGTATTCATTTAATAGAACAGTTATTTTGTATAAGCTGCATCAGCGACAATTGAAGATGAAAAACTACCATCCCCATATATAACTAATTTGTGCTGTGCACCAACAAGAAACTGCTTTAAATTTTCATGAGAATTTACAACCCCCATACTGTACCAGGCAAGGTTAATGGCTACTGAAAATACCACCCGGACAGGGCTATCTAAAGACACATTCAGTAGTGTGATAACTATTCAAACAAAAAGACAGTGTCGTTTAAAAACAAATCTTACACAGCCTCACAATCAGTTTTTTCTTTAAAAGGAGTGAATTGTGTATGGGGGGGGGTTAAATGTTTTATAGACAAGAAAAAAAACTGCAGCAGAACCAACTTACTCATCATCTTTTTCCTCATCCTCTTCATCTTCCTCGTATTCTTCCTCTTCTTTTTCTTGCTTTTTTTAGCCTTGATGCCTCCCTTTTTCGCTGCATTAGGCTTTCTTAGTTTGGTATACAGCAATATCCTTTTTGTATTTTTCCTTCAGCTTTGCAGCCTTCTCTTCATAAGGCTGCTTGTCATCTGCAGCAGTGTTATTCCACATCTCTCCCAGCTTCTTTGCAACATCACCCATGGAAAGCCTGGGATGTTTGTCTTTGAGTTTTGGGCGATACTCAGAACAGAACAAGAAAAAGGCCGAAAAAGGCCAAAAAAGGCCTCTTGGATGCATTGGGATCCTTGAACTTCTTTTTTGTTTCCCCTTTAGGAGGGATATAGGTTTTCATTTCTCTTTCATAACGGGTCTTGCCCACCTATGCCATATCGTCAGATTTTCCTTTCTCTTCAGCAGACATGGTCTTCCACCTCTCTGAGCACTTCTTAGAAAACTCTGAGAAGTTGACTGAGGCATCTGGGTACTTCTTCTTATGCTCCTCTTGACAAGTTTGCACAAAGAATGTGTATGATGACATTCTGCCTCTTGGCTTCTTAGGATCTCCTTTGCCTATGTTTAGTTATTTTTCCTCACTAGTGGAGGCCCAGTGCCCATCCGTTCTCACTTGCCCTAGTGCTGTCTCTGTGGAACTCAGTGTATGGTAGTGGCTGTGAGAGTGGGAGCCAGCTGATTTCTTTCTTTTCTTTTTTTTTTTTTTGAGACAGAGCCTCAAGCTGTCCCCTTGGGTAGAGTGCTGTGGCATTACAGCTCACAGCAACCTCCAACTCCTGGGCTCAAGTGAGTCTCCTACCTCCACCTCCCAAGTAGCTGGGACCACAGGCGCCTGTCACAATACCTGGTTATTTTTCTTGGTTGCAGCCATCATTGTTGTTTGGCGGGCCCAGGCTGGATTCGAACCTGCCACCTTAGGTGTATATGGCTGGCTCCTTAGCCACTTGAGCCACAGGTGCTAAGCTGATTTCTTTCTTTTCAAACGGTATTTGTTTTTTTATTTTGGCCATGTTAATATTGTGCTGTGTTTGTTTTTAAATTATCTATTCTCTAGTATCCCGTTTTGGTCATTTTAATTAGTTAATTAATAAATATTTTGGAGACAGAGTCTTACTCTGTCACCCTGGGCAGAGTGCTATGGTGTCACAGGTCACAGCACTGTCAAACTCTTGGACTTGAGCCTCCCAAGTGGCTGGGACTATAGGCGCCTGCCACAATGCCTGGCTAGTATTTCTATTTTTAGTAGAGACAGGGTCTCACTCTTGCTCAGTCTGGTCTCCAGCTCCTGAGCTTAAACAACCCACCTACTTTAATCTCCCAAAGTGCTAGGAGTGTAGGCATGAGCCAGTGTGCCAGCCTAGTCACTTTATTTTAAAAAGATGTATAGAAAAAGTGGAGACATTTGAGAGAACATAGTGATGAACAGTGTTCTAGGAATCAAAGATATTTACCCTGGAGAAGGAAGATCGGGGTGTAATTTTAATACTAGTCTTAAAGTAAATGAATGATTTTCATGAGGAAGAATTTGAATGCTTATCTGTATATTTGTACGCAGCTAGATAGGAAGTAGAACTTAAGGATAAGCAAGAGTTTGGTTGGACAAAAATGATACCATATTTATTGAAGTAAAAAAAAATCACTGGTACTGGTTTTCAAGGGAGATTTTAAGAGTTGGCCACTTCTGAAGCCTATGAACAGATGAAATTGTTATCCTTTGTGGTTTTAGCTCATGGTGGATGAAAGAACCTCAGTTGAAGGTTAGGATGAGGACATGACCAAGTTTAGCTGAGAGACTGGTCAGAATGAAGTTGGGATAGAATCAAGAATTAAGGGAATTAATTTTGGGTCATTAGAAAAGTTTTCAGATACACAAAACTCAAGAAATGTAAAATCTTCATAGATGGAAACAAATGAAGCCCAAATGAAACTGAAAACTTCATAGTGACCCACATATAAGTGCTGACATGAAATCCAAGAGTGAAGAAATGTTTTAGTGCCGTAAGTGATTGTCAAGACAGAGGTAGATTACCAATGCAAGACAGTCCTTTAGACAGATAAGGTTAGAAAGCCAGAATGTTCAGAGGGTTAGAAAGATGAAGGTAGATAAAGTGAGGGTCTAATTCCGGGAGATAACAGTGCAGAAGCAGAAAGAAGGGCCAGCCTAGAGTGCTGGCTCACTGTTAGGAGCTCTCACTGTTGGTCCAGCAGTGTAGTTGCAGCTACCTTTTATTTGCACATGCTGTGTTTGCTGTTCTCAAGGGTGGAAGAGAACAATTTTATTGTTGTTGGCTGCTGCTTCCTTCTCCAAATCTAAACTAAAAAAAATACCTGTAGAAATTAAATTTTAAAAATTATATATGGTAAAATTCACTCTTGGGATTTGATTCTAGTAGTTTTGACACTAGTAGTTTTGATGAATAGAATGTAACCATAACTCTGATAAAGATAGAGAACAATATAGTTAACGCGGCCCCTGCAATTACTGATCTGTTTTGTGTCCCTGTAATTGCCTTTTCCAGAATATCTTGTAAATAGGACTCACATAGTAGGTGGCCTTTTAAGTCTGGCTTCTTTCATTTAACCTAATGTATTTGAAATCCATCCATGTTGTTAAGGGTATCAGCAGTTTTGTTCCATTTCATAGCTTATATTCCATTATATGGATTCACCACATTTAATCACCATTTGAAGAACATGTGGATTATTACTAGTCTTAAATTTATTTGGTCATCAGTTTCTTTTAGGCTTAGTCTCAAGAATTAATTTGAAAAATACTCACATGGCATGCTAAACTAGTAATATAATATTCATGTTAAGATGCTTTGTGAGTAAATATAGATGAACTGTTTCTTGGAAATTCATTGTGATATAGTGAAACCTTATTTATCTCCTACTTAAGATTTGGATTAAGGCGCTGATAATTTAAAGGCAAAATATATCTAACTGCAAATTCCTTAATGGGACACTTTAAAAAAAAAGAAGATTTTTGCTCAGTCATCCTAACTGGAGTGCAGTGGTATCATAGCTCACAGAAACTTCAAAGTCCTAGGCTCAAGTGATTCTCCTGTCCGGCCTCCTTAGTAGCTGGAACTACAGGCACATGCTATGACTCCCAGCTAATTTTTTTGTTCTTAATAGAGATGGGTTCTTGCTCTTACTCAGACTGGTCTTGAATTCCTGAGCTCAAGCAGTCCTTCCTAGTCTCCCAGAGTACTAGGATTACAGGTTTGAGCCACTGCGCCAGTCTGGAACACACTTTTAAGTATCTTTAACATTTATAGGAACTATTTACTATATTCAGTATGCCAATTTTATATTATTTTTAATTAACTGATTAAGAGTAAACTCTTTAATGATCTCTCATTAAGAGAGAGCTACTTAATTTGGCCAGTACTTAATTTGATAAGCAGTATATTTAAAAGTAATGAAAAACCTATGTTTAAAAAGCATATTTCAGAGACCTGAGCTAGCATTAAAATAGTTACCGCTACATTCATTCAGCTAGCTAGTCAGGCAAGCACTGCTCCTTTGAGTACCTACTAGTCTTATTTTTGTGGACTGAGTAGAGTAACTAACTTGTTGTCTCAGCTAGAAAATTCTAAGAATGAAATGGGGTTTTATTTTTAATAATATTTGCACAACATGAATAAACTGGGACTGAAACTGGGAAATATGGTTGCAAATGGTGTGCCTTGGAATTCTGAGTAGTTACCAGGAACAGCATCCCTAGATGCTGGGGGAAAACAATGTAAAGAAGTTGGATGGCCGAATACAAATTGGGAGAGGAAAAATAGATTAAGGCATGATCTGAAGTCAAGAAAGTTGGAGACAAAAGAGATGCATTCTTATGTCTGCAGCTCCTGAAATGGGTGGGCATTGAGAGCTGAGGAAGAGCAGAGAATTGTCTATGATGATTCACTTTACCAATGTGCATATATTCTTGACGGTAGGATTAGTTCAAACATAATGTTCATATATTAGCCTTTGTTTATGCTAACCCATTGTTTATGCTTAGGGAATAACATGTTTATTAGGCCATTTTCTTTTTTCTTTATTTTTTTGTGAGGCAGAGTCTCACTGTGTCACCCTCAGTAGAGTGATGTGGCATCACAACTCACAGCAACCTCAAACGCTTGGGCTTAAATGATTCTCTTGCCTCAGCCTTCCAAATAGCTAGGACTACAGGCACCTCCCACAACACCTGGCTATTTTTTTGTTGCAGTTGTCATTGTTGTTTGGCAGGCCTGGGCTGAGTTCTAACCCGCCAGCTCCAGTGTATGTGGCTGGTGCACTAGCTGCTGAGCTACAGGTGCCGAGCCTCTTAGGCCATTTTCAACCTGTGTGTTCTTAAGAAGTGTATGATAAAGCAGGGTACTTTGTGTTGACAAGATATTTCAACTCGAAATAGAGTATTGAAATAATTAAAATGCATTTTATTTGCTGTAATAAATATTTTATGATGGGAATAAAGACATTTAGTCTGTTGGTTAACACATCTTCATTCCTGATGCATTTTTTTATATCTTGATTACCTTAATTTTCTTAAAGTTTATGAATTTTTGGTATTGTTTGTCATCATTTTAAGAATACTGCCTAGTTTTCAGTTGGATGCCATGTTTTTCCCCTATAGAATTAACCTTTGTTAGGGTATCTTTTTTTCTTCTTTTCTGTTTTCTGTTACCTTTAAGTTTAAAGTTGATTGATTTTTGGAATATATAGTGAAAACTACAGAATTCTAATTTGTTTGTGATCTTTCTTTGGGATTTTACAGACTAAGACAGGAGTGGGGAACCTTTTCATATTGGAAGGCTGCATTTAATTCAGCTATAATCAAATAAGGCCACATTCAAGAAATTTCAGTTATATGTAGTTAAAAATATATATCATTTTATAAAAATATAAGTGCTATGACTTAATTTCAAAAAATGAAAACTATTAATTTTAAAGTTAATTGACCTTTTGGTGACTTTGTTGTGTCTGCTTTGGAAAGTATTTGAATATTTGGTTGCAGTATGGAGGGCTGCAGTTTCAGTTGATCTTCTAAATAAGAGTATCAGTCATTTGTGACCTTCAGTGCATCTTGGTTTGGGTTATAGGAGAATGTACATTTGCAGCAGTAAGTAGTTGAAAAACTAGAGAACATTTTTCAGGCATGTTGTAGAAGGTGTGGGTATTCTGCTGTATTTGTCCATATTTCAGTTGCATCTTAGCATTAAACAATGACTTTAAAATGTCATTTACTGAGAGCTTAATCAATTCCATCTGTAGTTTACTTAGATGCCTTGGTGTTATTAACTATGTGAGGCTGAAATGCTAATTTGAGTGTGATACCATGATTCTCACAGTCAGTGAACCTTTCACTGTACATTCTCCAATTAATAGGTCTGTAACAGCTGTGTATTCAGATGATTTGCGTCTATCCTTCTACTCATCAATGACCTTTGCTAACTGGGGAAAATATTCACATGATGTAGAAATGCTGCATTTCCATAGAAATTTTCTTTCAGTAATTCACATGGCTGATTCTGTTCCTCATAAAATTTATCTATTCTCACAGAGATAAAATTTTGGCTAATACCTGTCCGTCTGATAGCCAGCCAGTGCAGATCTGCATCAACAAATTTTCTAGGCTTTTGTTTATCTGAAAAGGTCTTTCTTTATTTCACCCTCAGAATCCTTTTTCTTAATATGGAATCCTTAGTTTGCAGAATATTCCCACCTTTCAGTGTTTCAAAGATGTACCATTGTTTTTGGCTTCCATTAGTTCTGATAGAAAGTCAGATGTCATTCATATGTTTGTTCTACTGTATATAATGTATGTTGTCCTCCCCCAACCCCATCCCCATCCCCATTTGGTGTCTTTCAGATTTTTCTCTCTTTCTTTTTGGATATCAGAAGTTTGACTGTGATGTGCTCTGATGTAGTTTTCTTTGCATTTATTCTCTTTGGGGTTTGCTAATCTAGGATTAGTAAAAAGAGGTTTTCATCCAAATTTGGGATATTTTCAGTTATTACTTTTTTTTGAGACAGAGTCTCACTTTGTCACTCTTGGTAAAGTGCTGTGGCTTCACAGCTCACAGCAACCTCAAACTCTTGGGCTCAAGCGATTCTCTTGCCTCAGCCTCCCAAGTAGCTGGACTACAGGCGCCTGCCACAATGCCTGACTATTTTTTGTTGCAGTTGTCATTGTTGTTAGCTGGCCCGGGCTGGATTTGAACCCCTCCAACTTTGGTGTATGTGACTGGCACCATAACTACTGTGCTACGGGCGCTGAGACCAGTTATTACTTCTTTAAAAAAATTGTGACCCCATTTTTTTCTCTTTTCTTTTAGGGCCCAGTTATAATGTTACACTGTTTGACATTATTTCACAAGTTGTTGAGGATTTATTTTTTCTCTTTTTGTTCCTCAAATTGGTTAATTTCTATTGATTTCTTTAAGATCTCTGATTCTTAGTCTCTATTGCTAAGCACTGGTGAACTTTTGATTTCAATTATTGGACTTTTTTAATTTCAGAATTTCCATTTGGTCCTTTTTGTATATGTTCATAGATAATTGATGCAGTTATCTGGGGCATTGCTTCTGGAGCATTAAGTTCTTCTGGGTTGTTCCTGACTAGTTCCTGGAAAGGAAACATGCTCAGGAGACTGCTTTCCTGTGGGTTTTTATTGTAAGAAGCTATAAAATACTGCCCTGATCTGCATAGTGTTTAGGAATCCCATGAACTTAATGTAGTCTTCATCTTATTCCCTACATCATTATAGGTTTTTTGAGATTTTGGTTTTTAATATGAAAATAAAGTAATTAGAAGACATTAAGACATTTTTAAAAAAAGAATGAAATGATTATAGTGATAAATAATTTGGATTACTATATCACTTCTAACTGGTCTCCTCCTTCTAATCTCTACTTACCATTTCTCCATCTTATACATTATTGCCTAAAGATATGGCATACAGGTGAGAACACAAGCCTGCTTCTGTTGTCCCATTTTCAACTCCAGCCCCAGCTGCATGCTCCTAAGTTTTGTATTCATGCCATAATATAGTATGTTTCTTGCATTTATGATGCTGTTTTATATCTTCTTATTTTTGCCTCCACTCTTCATTGCATGTAATATAGTCTTTTCCATCTTACTCATTTTTTAATGTCCAGCTCAAATATCAGCATTACTCTGAAAGAAAGTACTCTTTTTTTTTTTAACTTACTCCACCTTTTCAAAATTAATTGCTTTCTTTTTTAACCCTCTCAGCCATTCAAGCACTGTTATATCTCTTGAATGGTGTAGCTGTATATTAATCTTTTTTATTCAATGTTGAGTTTTTTTATTGATGAGAATTGGTTCTCTGACATTTTCATATCCCCACAGTACCTGGCTTAATGCCTGACAGACAATACATGCTTAATAAATGTTTATCACAGGAATGTTTGTCTTTTCTTAACTAAGAAGTCACTACTTCTGTTCTTTTTTTTTTTTTATTAAGTCGCATACACACAGATCATGAATACATTTATGCATATGTGGGGTACAATGTGTTGATTTTTTAATAAAATCTGACGTGGTTACATCAGATCAATCAACATAGCTTTCGCCTCATTTACTTGATTATTGTGTTAAGACATTTATGTTCTACACTTGACGGATTTGACTTGTACCTTTGGAATATGCTCCATAGGTGTGGTCCTGCCTTTTATCCTCCCTCTACCAAACCTCCCCCTATCCCTCCCTTCCCACTCCATTTCTCTCCTTCATCTTGGGCTATAATTGTGCTCTATCTTTCATAAGAAAGTATGAGTAAATATAAGTTGGTTTCATAGAAGTACTGAGTACATTGGATACCTTTCTCTCCATTCTTGCGATACTTTACTCAGGAGAATATGTTCTGGTCCTTCACTCTTCTGTTCTTAGAGAAATTTTTTTAATTGTACTTAATTTTCTTGCTGTTTTAAATTAAGACTGACCTCTGGATGTTTTAGAAAGTGTCATTTTGCTTCCTTTTCTTCAGACCTTTTTTTTTTTTTTTTTTTTGCAGTTTTTTGGCCAGGGCTGGGTTTGAACGTACCACCTCTGGCATATGGTGCTGGTGCCCTACTCCTTTGAGCCATAGGCGCCATCCCAAACCTTTTCTTTTGATCAGTAAGGTAAGGGGTCAGGGCAATTTATTTTATTTATTGACTTTGATTCTCATCTACTTTGAATTTGGGAGAATCTTTAGAGTTCCTACTCTTCAAGTAGGTGAATTGCTTGACTTTCTTGTAACATTAATGACTATTTTAGGTAACTTTTATCATAGATTAAGATGGTCCAAAGTAAAGCCAGGAATTAGCTAGAAATCAGGAGACTTGTGAGTTCTTTTTGGGTAATACTTACATTGACTTTGTTTTGTGACTGACACGTGACTTTTGACTGTATTGGACATATCCTGTATTAGATTAGAGCTTCTTGATTCCTTTTCCCCCTCTAAATTAAAAAATATTTTTTAATTTGTATAACATGAAATTTACAACTTAAAAATCTATAATTGATGTATTTACAAAGTTGTACAGGCATCAGCACTATCTAATTCCAGGACATTTTCCTTTCATTACCTCAAAAGTCTCTTGCCTGTTAATAGTCATGCCTCATCTCCCTGACCTTAAGATTCTGGCAGCCACTACATTACTTTCTGTCTCTATGAATTTGCCTATTCTGGAGATGTCATATAAAATAATTACACAATATGTGGCCTTTTGTGTTTGGCTTATTTCACTTAGCATAAGGTTTTCAGGGTCACTCATTATATAGAATGTAATAGTACCTCATTCCTTTGTATAACCTGATGACATGCTATTGTATAGTATACCACAGTTGTTTATCTGTTGAACCTGCTGATGGATATTTTAAGTTGTTTCCACTTTTTGTTAGAGGTGAAAAGTGGGTCCAGTTTCAATCTCCTGCATGCCAAATACACATTAAGTAAAGCAAGTAAAAGATTTTGTTATGTGGGCTACTCTTACTGGAGTTAGATGATATGAAAAATGCTAGTGTGATCAATTGTGTACATTGTTCAGAGTGGGTTTTCATTTCTCTTGAGGGTGTTTTCATATCTCTAGGAATGGAATTGCTATGTCATATGTTTAATCTTTTGAGAAACTACCCGACTATTTTTCAAAACAGCTGTACTCTTTTACATTCCAATTATGAGGGTTCCAGTTTTCCACATCCTTGTTAACAGTTTTTACTATGTGTTTTTTAATGTAGTTATACTTGTGGGTGTGAAGTGGTATCTCATTTTATTATGTTTTTTCTCCCTTTATTAAGTCATATACTCATAGATCATGAGTACATTTATGCATTTGTGGAGTACATTATGTTGATGTTTTATTCCATTTGGAGTGCTTACATCAAACTAATTTAATATAGCTTTCACCCCATTTACTTGATTATTGTATTAAGATATTTATACTCTATACTTGATAGATTTGACTTGTACCCTTGCAATATTCTCATAGGTGTGGTCCTGCTGTTTATCCTTCCTCTATCAGACATCCCCCCTCCCCTCCCATCCCCCTCCATTTTGCTCCTTCATCTGGGCTATATATAGTTGGTGATCTATTTTTCATAAGAAAGTGTGAGTAGGCTCGGTGCCTGTGGCTCAAGAGGCTAAGGCACTAGTCACATACACCTGAGCTGGTGGGTTTGAATCCAGCCTGGGCCTGCCAAACAACAATGATGGCTGCAACCAATAAATAGCCAGGCATTGTGGCAGGTGCCTGTAGTCCCAGCTACTTGGGAGGCTGAGGCAGGAGAATCCATCGAGCCCAGGAGTTGGAGGTTGCTGTGAGCTGTGATGCCACAGCACTCTACCCAGGGGAATAGCTTGAGGCTCTGTCTCAAAAAAAAAAAAAAAAAAGAAAGTGTGAGTAAATATAAATTACATTTATATAATTTATATAAAGTACTGAGGACATTCGATACTTCGTCTTCCACTCTTGAGATACTTTACTAAGAAGAATATGTTCAAGCTCCATCCATGTAAACATAAAAGAGGTAAAGTCTCCATCTTTTTAAAAGGCTGCATAGTATTCCATGGTATACATATACCACAATTTATTAATCTGTTCATGGGTCAGTGGGCACTTGGGCTTCTTCCATGACTTGACATTATGAATTGGGCTGCAGTGAATAATCTGGTGCAAATATCTTTGTTGCAAAGTGAATTTTGGTCTTTTGGATATAGCCTTGGTAGAGGAATTGCAGGATCAAATGGCAGTCTATTTTTAGATCCCTGTGTGTTCTCCAAACTTCTTTCCAAAAGGAACGTATTAGCTTGCATTCCTACCAGCAGAGAAGTGTTCCCTTTTCTCTACATCCACACCATATCTGTAGTTTCGGGATTTTGTTATGTGGGGTACTGTTACTACAGTTGGATGATATCTCAAAGTGGTTTTGATTTACATTTTTCTGGTGATTAAAGATGATGATGAGCATTTCTTCATGTGTCTGTAGACCATGCGCCTGTCTTCTTCAGAGAAGCTTCTGTTCAAGTCTCTTGTGCAACAGTGAAATGGGGTGAAGTTTGAGTTCTTTGTGGATTCAGGTTATCAGACATTTGTCAGAAATATAACCTGTAAATATCCTCTCCCATTCTGAGGGCTGTCTACTTGCTTTACTTACTGTGTATTTGGCAATGCAGAAGCTTTTTAGTTTGATCAGATCCCAGTAGTGTATGTTTGGTATTGCTTCAGTTGTGGAGGGGTGGGAGGAGGGCAGGGGGGGTCCCTCCTCATAAAATATTCGCCTAGGCGGATTTCTTCCGGAGTTTTGCCTGCACTTTCTTCTAGTATTTTTATAGTTTCATGTCTTAAGTCTTTTATCCAGTGAGAGTCAATTTTTGTTAGAGGCGAAAAGTATGGGTCCAGTTTCAGTCTTCTACAGGTCACCAGCCAATCCGCTCACCACCATTTGTTAAATAAGGAATCTTCCCCCAGTTTATATTTTTGATAGGCTTATCAAAGATCAAATGACAATAAGTGTTTGGATTCATCTCTTGGTTCTCAGTTCTGTTCCATACATCTACCTCTCTGTTTTTGTGCCAGTACCATGCCGTTTTGATCACTGTAGATTTACAGTATAGTCTAAGTCTGGTAGCATGATTCCACCTGATTTGTTTTTATTTCTGAGTAATGTCTTGGCTATTTGAAGTTTTTTTCTGGTTCCTTATAAAAACAAGTACTAGATCATCCAGATCTTTAAAGTATGACAGAGGTGCTTTAATGGGATTGCATTAAATCTGTAGATTGCTTTGGGTAGTATGGACATTTTAACAATGTTGATTCTTCCCAGTCATGAGCATGGTATGTTTTTCCATTTGTTAGCATTTTCAGCTATTTCTTTTCTTAGAGTTTCATAGTTCTCTTTATAGAGATCTTTCACATCCTTTGTTAGGTAAACTCCCAAATATTTCATCTTCTTTGGCACTACTGTGAACGGAATAGAGTCCTTGACTTTTTTCAGCTTGGCTGCTGTTGGTATATATAAAGGCTACAGATTTATGAGTGTTGATTTTGTAACCTGAGACACTGCTGTATTGCTTGATCACTTCTAAGAGTTTTGTAATCAAATCTCTGAGGTTTTCCAGATATGCAGTCATATCATCTGCAAAGAGTGAAAGTTTAATCTCTTCTGACCCTATATGGATACCTTTGATCGCCTTTTCTTCCCTAATTATGATGGCTAAAACTTCCATTACAATTTAAAGAGCAGTGGAGATAGTGGGCAGCCTTGCCTCGTTCCTGATCTGAGTGGAAATGATTTCAGTTTAATTCTATTCAATACAATATTGGCTGTGGGTTTGCTGTAGATGGTCTCTATCAGTTTAAGAAATGTCCCTTCTGTACCAGTTTTGTTCTGATCATCAAGGGATGCTGGATATTATCAAAAGCTTTTTCTGCATCAATTGAGAGAATCATATGGTCTTTGTTTTTTAATTTGTTTATGTGATGAATTATATTTATAGATTTACGTATGTTGAACCATCCTTGAGATCCTGGGATAAAACCCATTTTGTTGTGGTGTATAATTTGTTTGATGTGCTGCTGGATTCTGTTGGTTAGGATCTTGTTGAATATTTTTGCATCAATATTCATTAGTGATAATTGTCTATGATTTTCTTTTCTTGTTGGGTCTTTTCCTGGTTTGGGGATCAAGGTGATGTTTGCTTCATAGAATGTGTTGCTTCATAGAATGTATTCCATCTTTTTCTATATTTTGGAAAAGGAAAAGGTTGAGTAGTATGGGAACTAGTTCTTCTTTAAAGGTTTGGGAGAGTTCTGATGTGAAGCCATCTGGTCCCGGGCTTTTCTTTTTAGGGAGATTTTGTATAGTTGATACTATTTCAGAACTTAATATAGGCCTGTTCAACATTTCCACTTCATTCTGGCCAAGTCTTGGGAGGTGGTGTACTTCCAAGTATTGGTCAATTTCCTTCAGATTGTCATATATCTGGGAATAAAGTTTTTTCTAATATTCATTAAGGATTTTTTTAATTTCTAAGGTGTCTGTTGTTATTTCATCTTTACTGTTTCTGATTGATGAGATTAGAGATTTTACTCTTTTTTTCTTGGTTAGGTTGGCCAAAGGTTTATCTATTTTATTGACCTTTTCAAAATACCAACTTTTTGATTTATTGATCTGTTGTATAATCCTTTTGTTTTCAATTTCATTTAATTCTTCTCTAATTTTGGTTATTTCTTTTCTTCTGCTGAATTTAGGATTGGAATGTTCCTCCTTTTCCAGTTGCTTGAGATGTCCCATTAAGTTGTTAACTTCCTCTTTTTCTGTTCTCTTGAGGAAGGCTTGCAATGCTATAAATTTCGCTTTTAGGACTGCCTTTGTGGTATCCCAGATGTTCTGATAACTCATGTCTTCATTATTGTTTTGTTATAAAAATTTGGTAATTTCCTTCTTGATCTCGTCTCTGACCCATCTATCATTCAGCATAAGGTTATTTAGTTTCCATGTTTTTGTATGAGTCTGCAGATTCCTGTTTTTACTGAGTCATGGTCATAATTATGCGAGTAAAACGTACATAAAGCATGCATCCTGCATCTCCCACAGAGCTGGCTCTCAATA